>JAVGWW010000002.1:38870381-39040381 GCA_036924055.1 Leuresthes tenuis | reverse complement strand
GCAGATCAGCAGAAATGTGCCATGAGCACCATTGTTTCCCTGATGGTGGACTTTTGTGACACCTTTTTCTGGGGGTGAGCTTTCATGGTCATAAAGAAGGTAACAATCTGCTTGAATTTCCTTCATTTGAACGCAATTAGTGGAAACATATGTTGTGAATCTCGTACTCTGGCCCATTTTATGACGGCTTAAAAATCGGACATTTTAAGTCACATATGCAGAAATAATAGAGTTTGTAAAGAATGCACACTTTTCAACCACCTCAGGTGGAGTTGAAAGACGTTATTTTGGCTGCTTGCTTTAGTTGCTAATTAACCCAGTTTGTGCCACCGAATAGCATCCATTTGTTTTACAGTGAGACGGCTAAGAGTGGCTCCTACGGAGAAAAATGCACAAATGGATCAACACATTTTTCTTCTCTCAGGAATGTGTAAAGAAGCTGTTTTAAAGCTTCTTCGGTGAGCCAACAAGCACAGAGCGGATGAAGTGGTGAGACACCGACGGTGAATCCTGATGAAGGTGAGGCTGGAACAACAGTCCGTAAAACTCAGTCCTTCACAGGATGCAAGCGGCCCCTGAGCGGGACGGAGGGTCCCACGGATCCACGGCGAGGCCATCCGAGCCCGGAGTGAGCTGGAAGAGTTGGCCCCGCTCCATCTCCTTGATGGCAGCGGTACAAAACGGTTCCTCGGTGTGTGTTTGCAGGAATATTCTGGTTCTGATTCGGCCTTCCCCACAGAGGAAGCAGGCGGGTTCAGCTTCGTGTGAAGGATGGCAGCTGCAGAATAATCCCTCTTCTTTTGACACTCTTGTGAAGCCCTGTTTCCCTCCGCGTGCTGCTTTATTTCACCCAGAGATGCGCTGCTGCTCCTTCTTTTCTCACTCAGCTGTATTTGAGTCTTAACAAACCGCTCGTTCCTTTGTCTTTTGGTTCCACGGACAGAAAATGACCCAAATCAGAGTGGTTTCTCTCACGTGTTGCACCTTTTTCTGGGAACTGTGGCAGCCTGTGCGTGCGTCATTGAGTCACCTCAGATCCACGTGCAGGGAGATGAGTCCGCAGGCTCGAGCACGGTCAGCCGGGTTGAGGACGCATGGAGCTGCTGCCCCGAGCTGAGCTTCGGCTGAATCCTCCTTCTCCTTCTCAGCGACACTTGCTTTGCAGAACTAACCTTTGAGATCAAATTGGCTGGAGGGATTTGAGATGAAAGAAAGGTTTTTTTTTATCTCGGTGTTGGCACCTGGCTCAGGAGGCATGGCAGAGCGGGTGCTGGTGGTTGGGGGCCGGGGGCCGGGAGCCGGGAGCCGGGGCCGGGATTACCCGGAGCCCCGGCTCGGCTCGGCTCCCGGCCAATCCCGGAACGGCCGGTTGCAGCAACTCTGGTAAATATTATTTAAATTAGGAGAATGGTCTCTACTTTATACAGTGTATAAACTGTGTCGGTCATTGTTTGTGCTGGAGTTGAACCAACAGTTAGAAACTAACTTCACTCCATTAGAAGAATTCATATTTTTGGTTCGAAGCAGTTACTTTGTTTGGTGTTTGCTGTTGAAATGTTTGATTCTGTTTGGAGGTTGACAGTCGTGACAGAAATATTTCTCACAAGCTGTTGTCACACGTGCAGCAGCTTTGAAACTGCAGTGGTGGTCAGTATGTGGTCAATCAGTGCCCAGACATTCCCGCCTGATCCAGAGTGTAGACGGAGCCCGTGTCTGAACAGAGTCTGATGCGTTGGGAGTTATTGAAGCAGGTTTAACTTGTCCAGGAGCCAAACTTTCTTGTCAAACAAAGGTCATTGAAAGTAAAAAGAAATCAACAGGGATTTGTCCAATTATTATTGGTCATTTACATATAAATTGCACAGAAGCAGAGATGGTACAAAAGCCTTTATTTAAGATCCAGAACATGAGTATTTGTGCACTAAAAACATGTAAAGACTCCAGATTTAACGTTTATTTTTTTTACTTCCGGCGCTTTCACCATCGCGTTGTTTGTTTCTTTCTGACAACAACAGTAATATCGTCTCCTTCGACTTCCGGGTGACGATCGCGGGGAAAAATTTGGAGCATGCGCAGAACGCTCGATCCGATCCACTGTCGTATGCATGCATGTTCAGTGCACGTTTGGCTCAAGTTACCTCGGGGTCTTAATCCGGTCCGATTTTAGTCAGATTAAGGTGTCTACATGAGCAGAATAATTCAGTTTTATTGTAATTTAGCCTTTAATCTGATCCGATGGCGCTCATGTAACCGCACCGACTAAAGGAACCCGACTAAAGGATCTTGACTAAAGGAACCTGACTAAAGGAACCTGACTAAAGGAACCTGACTAAAGGATCCTGACTAAAGGATCCTGACTAAAGGATCCTGACTAAAGGAACCTGACTAAAGGAACCTGACTAAAGGAACCCGACTAAAGGAACCCGACTAAAGGATCCTGACTAAAGGAACCTGACTAAAGGGTCCTGACTAAAGGGTCCTGACTAAAGGAACCTGACTAAAGGAACCTGACTAAAGGGTCCTGACTAAAGGGTCCTGACTAAAGGGTCCTGACTAAAGGGTCCTGACTAAAGGAACCTGACTAAAGGAACCTGACTAAAGGAACCTGACTAAAGGAACCTGACTAAAGGGTCCTGACTAAAGGGTCCTGACTAAAGGGTCCTGACTAAAGGGTCCTGACTAAAGGGTCCTGACTAAAGGAACCTGACTAAAGGGTCCTGACTAAAGGAACCTGACTAAAGGAACCTGACTAAAGGAACCTGACTAAAGGAACCTGACTAAAGGAACCTGACTAAAGGAACCTGACTAAAGGAACCTGACTAAAGGAACCTGACTAAAGGAACCTAACTAAAGGAACCTGACTAAAGGAACCTGACTAAAGGGTCCTGACTAAAGGAACCTGACTAAAGGAACCTGACTAAAGGGTCCTGACTAAAGGGTCCTGACTAAAGGGTCCTGACTAAAGGGTCCTGACTAAAGGGTCCTGACTAAAGGGTCCTGACTAAAGGGTCCTGACTAAAGGGTCCTGACTAAAGGGTCCTGACTAAAGGAACCTGACTAAAGGGTCCTGACTAAAGGGTCCTGACTAAAGGAACCTGACTAAAGGAACCTGACTAAAGGAACCTGACTAAAGGAACCTGACTAAAGGAACCTGACTAAAGGAACCTGACTAAAGGAACCTGACTAAAGGAACCTGACTAAAGGAACCTGACTAAAGGAACCTGACTAAAGGAACCTGACTAAAGGAACCTGACTAAAGGAACCTGACTAAAGGGTCCTGACTAAAGGAACCCGACTAAAGGAACCCGACTAAAGGGTCCTGACTAAAGGAACCCGACTAAAGGGTCCTGACTAAAGGGTCCTGACTAAAGGGTCCTGACTAAAGGGTCCTGACTAAAGGAACCCGACTAAAGGGTCCTGACTAAAGGAACCCGACTAAAGGAACCCGACTAAAGGGTCCTGACTAAAGGAACCCGACTAAAGGAACCCGACTAAAGGAACCCGACTAAAGGAACCCGACTAAAGGGTCCCGACTAAAGGGTCCTGACTAAAGGAACCTGTGAGTGTCTGCCTGAAACTAGAATTATCTTTAATTGGAAGAATTTAAAATAAGCTATTCATAGATATGAACTGTGGAAGGCATTTTGTTTGATTCTTTTTGCATTGGATTGAACATTTCTGATAATAACCAGCCAGCTAAGCCACGGTTTCACTTTAATTTCGCTTCCAGGGGAGGTTCTGCTGACTCCTACGAACATCTCCAGCCGATCCTTCGCAGTGGAGCCGTCAAAGCCTGCACTCACAGGCGGGGGGGTTCTGGAGAACATCCCTCAGGAGCTGGCTGTGGATTTAGGTGAGGTCAAAGTACTGTGGTGGAAATGTAGTGATGCACAGAGTCAGTTATTTTCTTCTGAGGAGATCAGAGGCTTTAATAAAGAGAACAACACAGCACAGAATCCAGAGCTGCTCTGATTACTGAGGCAAAAATATTTATTTATTATATTTCCTGCTCATCACGTTGTGTCTCTTTGGGTATAGTTGATTGTTCTTCTAACTTTCCTCCCCAAACATCAGTGGAGGTTACCCAGACCCAGTGATAAATCCCAGCTGAACCCCTAAAGTGCAGCTATCTCATTATAACCAGCCCACCATTGTAAAGAGGAATTTAAGCAAACAGGGCAGGGAGGTGCCTTGCAGCTCGGTCATTTGCAGGTTAAACACACTCAATACAATGCATGTAAGAATTAATCTTCCATTACAGCACCCAGATGCCTCATTTCCAATTTATTTGCAGCTTCAGCGTAGAAAGACATCGATTGTCAGCAATGTGTTAAAAAGGGATTCACCTCCGGGTGGCGCTGCATTTTCAGAGTGATGAAGGTTTCCTGTGCAGGTGCAACACCAGGCACAGCTCTTCCTCCTGAGTAATGACACTCGCTGAGATGTGGAGCGTTCCTTCAGTGTTTTCCTGGCTCCACAAAGAAGGGGGTCTGAGCGAGGAGGAGATGGCTCAACTGGCCCGGGGATGCTCAGAGAGTCCTGCGGCAGATTCAAGCCCACGGCGAGGCCTGGATTGTGGGCTCACTGGCTCCCAAACAGCCAGGGGAGGCACTTGGGCTTTGTTACAGTTTCAGATAAAGCAAACAAAATCAAGAATATTCTGTTTGTTTTCAAGCAGGGTCAGAATCTGTGGTGGTCTGCAGTCTGAACCAAAGGTTGGAGCAGCCTCCAGCCGAGCTGCTGGGGTCGGAGAGAACGGTAGTTGCCATGGCAGCAGCGTCATCCCATGCAGGAGGACCAGAGTTGGATCTGTGGCACCGGTCCGTTTCAGCTGAAGTGTCTGAGCTGCTCTTAGGATGGATCTTAGTGAGCCTGATCGTCTCATCCAACTCCTGCAGGAGAGAGAATAGATTTCCTCAAAGTGATGCTTTGAAAGTGGGTTTTTTCTGTTACCTCTGCATCTCGGGCACGAAGCTGCAGGTCCTCGCAGGGCAGGCCAAGCAGCTGAGCTGAGATGGTGCCGGTCATCTCCAACAGGCCTGCAGTTCAGGGCCTGAGGAGAGCATCACTGGCTGGAATCCAGACACGGGTGAGCGACATTTAGTTTGTGAAGCCCCTAAAAAGATGAACTTTATGGATGAGACATGCCCCCGATTGACCACAGGATCATGTTGTGGGTTACTTCTTCCAAATGGAGCTATTTGCATGTAATGGTCGTGAGTTTTTACACTCAGCAGCCTGAAACTGTACAATCCCCACCAGGCTCAAATCATATTAGTTGGGATTCCCTGAAAAGTGGCAGTTCAGCTTATTTGGATGTGTGAAACACAAAAAAAAGGTGCAGATTAAGCTTTTTCCAAGCTGCTAAACTTTAGCAACAGTGCAACAGGTGAAACGTTACAGCAGGACAGACTGTGGTCCTTTGCAGTAAGTGTATTGGACTGTACCCATCAGCTCAGCTGCTGTAGTCCCTGAAATTCTGACGAAGCTAAGCTAACAGCTGCCACTTCCAGGACCATCAGAGGAGCACATTTTCCCCCCAGTTTGAAATAAGTGTCGGCTTTTAGCTTCAGATATTCTGAGGGAAAGTGATGAGCACAACGCAGCACTTGTGATGGTATGGAACGAGCAGCTCTTAGCTTAGCTTAGCTTGCTCATAGCATTAGCATGTTTGATGAACATGTCATAGTAACTATAAGACACACAATGTTTGTGTGAAAATGTTCAGCTCCTGTGTCCTAATGATGTGTACAGGAGCTGAAGTTGGTGGGATTCATGAGGATCCTCACAGGAACAGTCCTGCAATGGTGAGTTCTTTTTTTCCTGTGCATCTGTGGTGTTTTGGATGCCTTTTTATTGATGTTCTGTATTAGTATTTGTTTGTACTTTCTGTCTCTCATCCTTTTTGTTGTTTCCTTTGCAGCTTTCCGGGTCCATCTGTTGGTTTGTGTTCAGCGGTATGTTGAATTGACTGTAATTCCTCTTGCATGGAACAGTGTTGTTGTGGTTTGTAATGATGTGAAATTGAATAAAAGCAAAAGAGTGGAGAACATCACTGCTTTGGGCTGGTTTGTAAAGCGAGGTTTTGAGGTGTTTGCAGTGGAAGAAGCTGCTGCTGAAGTCATGAGTGAGAGGAGGTTTGGAGTTGTTAAGAAATCCATCATCCAAAGAAATGATGTTTTAGTGAATTCCCAGGAATTCTGTTAGCTGTGGGTGGTTCTCAGGTGTTGGGCTCAATCTGCAGGCAGCAAAATCAAGTTAATGTTCAGCAGCACACTGTTGAGAAAGGAGGTTTGAATGAAATGTGGTGTGGAAGGTGAGGTTGGAGCAGGATGAGTAGCTCAGGTGTCTGAGAAACCGTCTGCAGTGACTGATGTTGTGGGTTCAAGTCCCAGAGTGGCACAGTTGTGTCATGAATGAAGAAGTTTAGAGTGTTTTAGCTGATTCACAGTCCAACAGTGCGAGTGCAGATATAAAGGGAACCCGAAAAGTTATTGAGGTGTGGAAGGACCTGTAGCGCAGTGGGTATATCAGGTGGGTATACCAGCAGTTGTGGTGTTGCAGGTTCTGGATCAAATCCCAGACGGTGTGTCCTAGGATTCAAGGACAATGGAAAGGAAATACCTGGAGCAAGGGCCCCAGATGAAGAAGACCCCCCCAGATGAGGAAGAAGACTGGTTGCGGAACACCCAGGACAAACAAAGTCCCGCCGTGACGGGCAGGGGAGGGGGGCCTGTGTCCCTCCCCGGGAAATGGAGAGGTGCAAGTAGGGGGTTATGGAGCCGGACAGGAGGAGCAGCTGAAATTTTGTACCTAAATATAAAACAGCCAGAGATTTTAGAACATGGAGACTTAGGAAAAACATTACACATATAGCCTCTCAACAAACTACATATCATCTAATAAAAATTTCACCAGAATAAATCTGAGTGCCTTCTCCATGCCTGAGGAGCCTTCAGTACAAACTCATTACTTTACATAGATAAAACACTTTATATACAACAACAGAGCTGCAAACTTCTCCTTTCACAAGGTGCAAAACAATTCCTATAAACTGACTGTCCTCAGAGAGAAGAGCAGCTGGAAGTTCATGTTCACAGCACTCTGCTACACAAGTCTTCTCCCATCAGATGGACATGAGGAGCTGCAACCTCCTCCACTCAGATGGATGAAGCACAGCCACTTCTACAGTCTGTTCCAACCACTGATCATCATCTCACTCAAAATGGAACAAACCTGGACCTCATAGGACAAAAAAACCCCCACACCAGATACACATTGTCAGGAATAATCCTTCCATGGGTTATCAACTCCACTCACATTTATTCAATGCTCATGAGGAGCAGTGGCCACTGGAGCTGCTGTTTCAAACAATCCTCACAGCATATCTCCTCCATTAAAGTCCACTTACAGTTGGCAGGAGAACTTTATCAGTTTCACCTCATAGATTTCAGGAGCAATCCACAGGACACTTTTTATTATTCTCCTCATTATTCACTGAGATTAACTCTTGCACAACTTCTTTAATGACACCAAAATCCATTTATCACTCTTCAACAAGCATGCTGCAGCAACTAAACTTTACTAGAAATACTACAGAAAAACTGGAGCTGAGGGGGGGGTCTTCACCTAATTCAGCACATTTTGGGAACAACCTACTCCCCAGCTACTTCGCCCAACAACAGGCTCAATAGATACACGCGCACACCATATCTGTGCTTACTGATGGGAACATCTTCAACGTCACCAACAACAGCCACATTACACTCAACAGAGCACGCACATTTAGGACAATCCAGCCTTAACACATCTCACCGGAGCTGTGATGCAGGAAGAACACTTCTTCCACACAGGCTGTTTGCAGGCCACCACAGAGGCTTCACTACTGAAAGCAGAACTGCTCAGATGTTTCAGTAACCAAAACCTCAACTAACTAACATAACGTTCCCTGGGTGGAAAGCAGAAGTCACCAGCGGAATATATACAGCTGACGCTAATGTTCGCTGCTATTCAAGTCCGTCTCCGTTACTGAGGCCAGGTACCAGCATCTGTTCCCCATCTCCACTTAGCACCGACCTTCTCCATCCTCTCATGGCCAGGTAGCTTTCAGCTTTATTCCCAAATAGCGTCACAGTCGGCTGGGATTCACCTTTCCTGACGTGTCACGGAATTCCAACTCGCCCCTTGCTGTCTAAGGGGAATGCGGTTTAGACATTTCCGACGCGTTTCGCCAAAAACAGCCCTCGGCCACCAACTCTCGGGGCCCCAGGCAGGTTCCTGCCTTGCCTGTTCACAATCTGCGCGTCTGGATCTGGGTCAACCCAACTCAGGCTGCTGAGGTACCGCTGCCACTCTCTCTCAGCTCAGATTCACGGAACATCAGCTTTCCTTTCTTCACACAGTCAATCACCTTCCTGCTCTCTGGACTCCACTCTGGATCCGTCTCAGCTCCTCCATCGTACTCGTCTTTCTTTACTTTCACCTAAACCACCAGGAAGTGGGTGGGCATCTCACTCAGGTCTTTAAAATACTGGATTTGGACTCTGATGGAGTCGTACTGCTTGAGGAAAACAAACGCGCAAAGTCTATTCATCCCATTAGGTTCGCCAGTCCAGCCGTGGCATCAGAGTCCCTCTTCATTTGCACTTGTTCGGCAGCGTTTGGGGGAATTTCACGTACCATGGGTGACAAACTCATGACAGCTTTGATCACAGAGGACAGACACAGCTCGATCTGCCTCTGAAACGTTCAAAAACCAAAGGCTGCTCAGGACCTGGACGCGTGGGGGAGTTGCCATGTTTCTCTCTGGAGTTGTGCCTCCAACAGACTAACAGAATGTCGGCCATTGGTCGGTCTCCGCGGGGATCTGTGCGCGGTGTAACCCTGACGCGCAAAACCATCCAAAGGCAGCAGCTCAGCTGCTTCCGCTTCCCATCGATCCTGTCAATTAACCTTCAATTAGTGCATCACTTCAAGCAAACACAATCATGTCACCAGAACTGGGGGGTAGAATGTAGACATTTATTTATGACACCTTAAAACTCATCATGTGGCAAGGAGGGGGGGGGAGAAGGAATTGTATGGGCCAACAGCGCCACCTGGGGACTTGCACCCCAACATAGAACAACTGGAATACAAATACGTAGAAGGACACAGGGTCGTGACTGAGGAGGCAGAGACAGGAAGGTAAAGAAAACAAATTTATTCAAAATGCTGACAAATAAAGCAAAAGCAAAACTGCTCCTGCAGAAAAGGAAAAGGGTTAAACACAAGATACCTTTGGAAAATTACTTTTATTAACAAAAAGGAAGCTAAAAGGCAGACTACAACAATGCTAAAACCCAAACTCAAAACTAAAGTCAGTGGCCTGCAGCCTCAGTGGGAGGCAGACTACTGGGTGAGTGTTTCCCTCCTTAACCTGGGATGCAACACGACAAAAACAAACCACTACAACCACACTAGAAGAGCCCCAGTGTCTACTTGCATGCAAAACAGGAAGTGACCCCCCCCCCCCCCACGGTGCCCAGCCTCCCACCTGATGTCAATCAGGCCTCAATGAAGCTTAAAGGAACAAACAAAGAGTTAACAAAACCAGCAAATTAATCCATAAAACAATATTACACATGGAAATGGGACAAAAATATACTTAAACTAACCAAACTGGATAAACAAAGAACTACACAAAACAGAACAAAGGGAAACAAACCAAAACCGGATAACAGAACTGCTCAAAACAAACTGACAAAACAGCACAGCAGCAGCTAAACCTACAAGAGAAAGCACCGCAGGTTAGTGAGAAACACATTTTAATTAAACAGGCAGGATGGGGACCCTACTCACCACCTTCATCCGCACCAGCTCAGCAACAGCCTGACTGGAGCCATTTTCAGCCTTTATATGGTCACCCCACACACCCTGGGGAGGAGCTAAGGGAGGGGCCACAGAGGCGGCCACCTGGGCTGCATTACTCAACCTTAGGTCCATCAGTCCAGCTAACTTCATTCAGCTAACTTCATTCAGCTAACTTCATTCAGCTAACTTCATTCAGCTAACTTAATCCAGCTAACTTCATTCAACTAACTTCATTCAGCTAACTTCATTCAGCTAACTTCATTCAGCTAACTTCATTCAGCTAACTTCATTCAGCTAACTTCATTCAACTTGGTCAATACGGAAACTCCTCTTAAATACAGACGCTAATTAAGCACCCCCCAACCCCCCCGGTCCATGTTTCCCGGCCTACACCCTGGTTGAGCCGACTTTGTTGAGCCTTTAACAAGCACACCGACACCTTTTGCTTCTACCATACTTTCTGTTGACACATTTAATCATTGGAACTGCTTCAAACCACATTTACTCACAGTCTTCACTTCATACTTCACTCATTTTACAAAACTCAATCATTTTAATTCTTGGATCTAATCAAGCCAATTTCCAACTAAGCTAACAAACCTCAGCTTGTTCCGTTAGCCGTGGAGCTGTTTCCATTCAGTTAGTTTCATGTCATTAGAGACTCAAAGTCACTGTTACTGAGTGACACCAAAGTGCAGTTACCCAAATGTTGGCTCCATCCATCCATCCATCCATCCATCATCCATCATCCATTATCCATCCATCCATCCATCCATCCATCCATCATCCATCCATCATCCATCAATCCTTCCATCCATCCATCATCCATCCATCCATCCATCCATCCATCATCCATCCATCCATCCATCCATCCATCATCCATCCATCCATCCATCCATCCTCCATCCATCCATCCATCCATTATCCATCCATCCATCCATCCATCATCCATCATCCATCCATCCATCCATCCTCCATCCATCCATCCATCCATCCATCCTCCATCCATCCATCCATCCATCCATCCATCCATCATCCATCCATCCATCCATCCATTATCCATCCATCCATCCATCCATCCATCATCCATCATCCATCCATCCATCCATCCTCCATCCATCCATCCATCCATCCATCCTCCATCCATCCATCCATCCATCCATCCATCCATCATCCATCATCCATCCATCCATCCATCCTCCATCCATCCATCCATCCATCCATCCTCCATCCATCATCCATCCATCCATCCATCCTCCATCCATCCATCCATCCATCCATCCATCCATCCATCATCCATCATCCATCCATCCATCCATCCTCCATCCATCCATCCATCCATCCATCCATCCATCCATCCATCCATCCGCCTAACATCCATCCATCCATCCATCCATCCATCCATCCATCCATCCATCCATCCATCCATCCATCCATCCTCCATCCATCCATCCATCCATCCATCCATCCATCCTCCATCCATCCATCCATCCATCCATCATCCACCCATCCATCCTCCATCCATCCATCCATTCATCCATCCATCCATCCATCCATTATCCATCCATCCATTCATCCATCCATCCTCCATCCATCCATCCATTATCCATCCATCCTCCATCCATCCATTATCCATAAATCCATCCATCCATCCATTCATCCATCCATCCATCCATACTCCATCCATCCATTATCCATCCATTATCCATCCATCCATCCATCATCCACCCATCCATCCATCCATCCATTCATCCATCCATCCATCCATCCATTCATCCATCCATCCATCCTCCATCCATTATCCTTCCATCCTCCATCCATCCATTATCCATAAATCCATCCATCCATCCATTCATCCATCCTCCATCCATCCATCCTCCATCCATCCATCCATCCATCCATCCATCCATCCATCCATTATCCATAAATCCATCCATCCATCCATCCATCCATTATCCATCCATCCTCCATCCATCCATCATCCATCCATCATCCATCCATTATCCATCCATTATCCATAAATCCATCCATCCATCCATTCATCCATCCTCCATCCATCCATCCATCCATCCTCCATCCATCCATCCATCCATCCTCCATCCATCCATCCATCCATCCATCCATCATCCATCCGTCCATCCATCCATCCATCCATCCATCCTCCATCCATCCATCCATTATCCATCCATCCATCCATCCATCCTCCATCCATCCATCCATTCATCCATCCTCCATCCATCCATCCATCCATCCTCCATCCATCCATTATCCATCCATTATCCATAAATCCATCCATCCATCCATCCATCCATTATCCATCCATCCATCCATTATCCATAAATCCATCCATCCATCCATTCATCCATCCATCCATCCATCCATCCATCCATCCATTATCCATAAATCCATCCGTCCATCCATCCATCCATCATGGACCAACAGCAGCTTCACTGGCAGCTGAAAACTAATTATGCAAATTAGGATTCAAATATCCTGTGATGACTTTCCAAATAACTGTAGATCTATCTTTACCTTTTCTGTAGATACCATCTGTGGCCGCTAGAGGGCAGAAACGCCCTGCTCACAGTATAAAGACTGAATCTGTGGACTGCAGCTGGTTGCCTTCATCATATGAACAAAATGACTTTATAACAAACAGATTTCACTCCGTTTCAGACACAACGGGACAACAATGCTTTCAGTAAAACATTCAGACTGACAAAGTACAACAATATTTACGAGGAGTTTCATCCTTAAAGGTTTTTAACAGCTCCAGCATTCATAATCTTAACTACATATGTCAGTGTTGTTAAAATATTAATATAACTGCTCTCTTCCATAATAAAACCTCCTTTTATAAAGATTTCCCACATTTCAATGTTCATCCTTATGGCATTGAGAGTGAACAGTTAACAGTGTTCCCTCATAACCCTGTCTTGTCTGACCATTTTTTAATAACTTTTGAATTTACATTACTTGACTACACGGTTTCTGAGAAGAATTCTACATATAGAAGGTGTCTGTCAGAGAATGCTGTAACCAGATTTAAAGAGTTGATTTCATCATCCTTTTCTTCACTGCCATGTGCTGATATGACACAGGATGGCTACCTAAATTTTACTCCAGTAGAACTTGACTCTCTTGTTGACAGCACTACAGCTTCAATGCGTACAACACTGGACAATGTTGCCCCTCTGAAAAGGAAGGTAATCAGTCAGAAGAGGTTGGCTCCTTGGTATAATTCACAGCTGCGTGCGTTAAAGCAGACTGCAAGAAAGCTGGAGAGACAGTGGCGTTCCTCTAATTTAGAAGAGTCTCAATTAGTCTGGAAAGATAGTTTAATAACGTATAAGAAAGCACTTCGTAAAGCTAGAACTGCGTATTATTCATTATTGATAGAAGAGAATAAGAATAATCCCAGGTTTCTTTTCAGCACTGTTGCCAGGCTGACAAAGAGTCCGAGCTCTGTTGAGCCATGTATTCCTTTAACTCTCAGCAGTGATGATTTCATGAGATTCTTCATCAATAAAATTGTTTCTATCAGAGAGAAGATTAATGGAATCCTTCCCATTATTATCACTGATGTATCATCAAGTAGAGCAGCTTTAGAAGTATCTTTCGAACCTGAATTGTATTTAGACAGCTTCTGTCCAGTTGATCTTTCTGAGCTAACAACAGCAATAGTCTCTTCTAAACCATCAACTTGTATGTTAGACCCAATCCCAACCAGACTGTTCAAGGAGGTTTTCCCCTTAATTGACACTTCCATATTGGATTTGATCAATCGGTCTCTGTTGACAGGATATGTACCTCAGACTTTTAAGGTTGCTGTAATTAAACCTTTACTTAAAAAACCTACTCTTGATTCAGAAGTGTTGGCTAATTATCGACCTATATCCAATCTCCCTTTTTTGTCCAAAGTTCTTGAAAAAATAGTTGCAGCTCAACTTTGTGATCATTTACATAGAAATAATCTGTTTGAAGAGTTTCAGTCAGGATTCAGAGTGCATCATAGCACAGAAACGGCACTGGTGAAAGTTACCAATGATCTCCTGTTAGCCTCTGATAGCGGACTTGTTTCTGTGCTTGTCCTGTTGGATCTCAGTGCTGCATTTGATACGATCGATCACAGCATTCTGTTACAGAGACTTGAACATGTTATTGGGATTAAAGGAACTGCATTAGGCTGGTTTAAGTCATATTTATCTGATAGATTCCAGTTTGTTCTTGTAAATGAGGAATCTTCCTCACACGTTGGAGTAAGTCATGGAGTTCCTCAGGGTTCTGTGCTTGGACCGATTCTTTTTACTTTATACATGCTTCCATTAGGTAACATTATCAGACAGCATGGCATAAATTTCCATTGTTATGCTGATGATACTCAGCTGTACTTATCTATGAAACCAGATGAAACCTACAGGTTGGTCATACTACAAGCCTGTCTTAAAGACATAAAGACCTGGATGACTCAGAACTGTCTGCTTTTAAATTCAGACAAAACTGAAGTTGTTCTCTTTGGACCTGAGCGCTTCAGGGAGAAATTGTCTAGTTATATAGTTACTCTAGATGGTATTTCCTTGGCTTCTAGTTCTACAGTGAGGAACCTTGGAGTTATTTTTGACCAGAATTTATCATTTGACGCACATATAAAACTGGTTTCTAGGACTGCCTTCTTTCACCTTCGTAATATTGCTAAAATCAGGAACATCCTGTCTCAGGGTGATGCAGAGAAACTAGTTCATGCATTTGTTACTTCAAGATTGGACTACTGTAATTCCTTATTATTGGGCTGTCCCACATATTCTCTGAAAAGCCTCCAGCTGATCCAAAATGCTGCAGCCAGAGTTCTGATGAGAACTAACAGGAGAGATCATGTTTCTCCAGTTTTAGCTTCTCTTCATTGGCTCCCTGTTAAATTCAGAATAGAATTTAAGATTCTTCTTCTGACATATAAAGTTCTTAATGACCGAGCTCCATCATATCTTAAAGATTTAATTGTAAGATATTTTCCTAACAGAGCACTTCGCTCCCAAACTGCAGGTTTACTTGTTGTTCCCAGAGTTTCTAAAAGTAGAATGGGAGGTAGAGCCTTCAGTTATCAGGCCCCTCTCTTGTGGAATAAGCTGCCAGTAAATGTCCGGGAAGCAGACACCCTTTCCACTTTTAAGATTAGGCTTAAAACTTTTCTTTTCGATAAAGCTTACAGTTAGGGATGGCTCAGGTAATCCTGAAACATCCCATAGTTAAGCTGCTATAGGCTTAGACTGCTGGGGGACCTCATCTGTCACACCTTTCCTCACTTTGCTCTCTTTTTCCCCCTGTTTAATTTCAAAATTGATTTTATGTACATGTGACATTATTGTGGTTATTAACCTATGTTTCCCTGTTCCAACAGATATCCTTTGAATGGCGTTATGGTGTTTTTCCCCCCTCTTTTCCCTCTTTTCTGTCTTCTCAAACCCCAGCTGGTCGAGGCGGATGGCCACCCTTCCTGAGTCTGGTTCTGCCAGAGGTTTCTTCCTGTTAAAAGGGAGTCGTTCCTTTCCACAGTTGCCACAGGCACGCTCAGGACGGGAGATTGGACTGAAGACACATTTCGGTGCAATCTGTTGGTTTCCTTAGCTAGGATATTAATTTTTTGAATTAGCTCTATATGAATTAATTGGATTATGATTACAATGAATTGAATTCCAATTGGCTTGAATTGGACTATATTACTTAAGTGCCTTGAGATGACAATTGTTGTAATCTGGCGCTATATAAATAAAATTGAATTGAATTGAATTGAATCCTGACTGAAGATGTAGTTACAGCTTATGGCCACAGGAGGGCAGCATAGGGACAGATGCAAAGATTCTGTCAAGTTGGCAGTGACGTAATTAGATATCACTTCCGGTGAGGACATAAAATGAATCCCAAATAATTAATTGTCAGATAAACAAGCAAACACTCCCAAAGTATCAGATACACTTTTTACTATTTCGGTTTGTTGGTTTTATTTTTATATGAATTATATTTGTCCCAATTTCATTAATCCGTCTGGAGTTGGTTCTGAATACTTTCCTTATTCCCCAAAAAGCTGCTGGGATATCCAGCTACACAGTTAAACACATTTTATTCACAAATGACCATCAATAGAAATCAAGAAACATTCGTGTTCATTTAGTTCTGCGTTACATTTGCTTTCTGTATTATTTCGTCTGCACATGCACACAAACAGACAAATTAAGCATGTAAATGCATGAAAACCCTGTGATGTCCACATCAGTTCACTTTAAATCATGTGATCACAGCAAACTCTATATTTCACACAACAGTAAATGTTTTCCAACTCTTCCCTCTGAACATGAAACAATCACAGGAGAAAATAAGATGGAAAACTGAGCCAGCTTCTCACTTTAAAGCCTTTCTGTCAGATGTTGTCCATCTGCCTGCAGGACATCACCACATTCAGCTTCTACTGCAGAAAAAGCTCATTTTCACACCAGCCTTCACAAACACATGCATGGACTGAGAGAAGGAAGAAGAGTCTCTGCAACATCTGGATCCAAACAGCAGCAGCCAGGAAAACCGGCCGAGACGTTCAGGACCTTTCAGTCCAAAGCAGATGTTGTTAAAGTCCAAATGTTGTTTGTAAAGGATCATTTCAGGCCTCTTTGTGAGCGTTTTCTCATATGTTTGTAAATGAAATCTGCACGATATCTTTAACTTATCCAGACTGTTGCTTGTTTTAATAATTTTAATTTAATTTATATTATTTCATTTCTTTCTTTTACAGTTTTAAATAAATAAAATCCTGAGAATTGTTAAAAGTTGTAAATTTGCACCCGTGGGTCTAATAGGGTTAGGTCAGAGAATAGAGGTGTGAATATGAGACAATGTGGCTCAATAAGTGTTACGTTGGTGAAACCAACATTAACAGAGAGCAGAAGATGTTAAGGCAGGTAAACCATTTACAGCGGGAGCGGGAGGGAGCGGGCGGGAGCGGGAGGGATTGAGCAATATGAACTTTGCCGTGGGCAGAAGCGGGAGGGAGCGGGCGGGAGTGAGCGGGAGCGGGAACGGGAGGGAGCGAGCAGTATGAACTTTGCCGTGGGCAGAAGCGGGAGGGAGCGGGCGGGAGTGAGCGTGAGTGGGAGGGAGCGGGCGGAAGCGAGCGGGAGTGGGAGGGAGCGGGCGGGAGCGGGAAGGAGTGGGCGGGAGCGGGTGGGAGCGAGCAATATGAACTTTGCCGCGGGCAGAAGCGGGAGGGAGCGAGCGGGAGCGGGAGGGAGTGAGCAATATGAACTTTGCCGTGGGCAGAAGCGGGAGGGAGCGGGCGGGAGTGAGCGTGAGTGGGAGGGAGCGGGCGGAAGCGAGCGGGAGTGGGAAGGAGTGGGAGGGAGCGGGAAGGAGTGGGAGGGAGCGGGAGGGAGCGAGCGGGAGTGGGCGGGAGCGGGTGGGAGCGAGCAATATGAACTTTGCCGCGGGCAGAAGCGGGAGGGAGCGAGCGGGAGCGGGAGGGAGTGAACGGTACCGGGCAGGAGCGGGAGCGAGCTGGAGCGAGCGGGACCGGGCAGAAGCGGGAGGGAGCGGGCGGGAGCGAGCAATATGAACTTTGCCGCGGGCAGAAGCGGGAGGGAGAAGGCGGGAGCGGGCGGGAGCGAGCAATATGAACTTTGCCGCGGGCAGAAGCGGGAGGGAGAAGGCGGGGAGCGAGCAATATGAACTTTGCCGCGGGCAGAAGCGGGAGGGAGAAGGCGGGAGCGGGCCGGGAGCGAGCAATATGAACTTTGCCGCGGGCAGAAGCGGGAGGGAGAAGGCGGGAGCGAGCGGGAGCGGGCGGGAGCGAGCGGGACCGGGCAGAAGCGGGAGGGAGCGGGCGGGAGCGAGCAATATGAACTTTGCCGCGGGCAGAAGCGGGAGGGAGAAGGCGGGAGCGAGCGGGAGCGGGCGGGAGCGAGCGGGAGCGGGAGGGAGCGGGCGGAAGCGAGCGGGAGCGGGTGGGATTGGGCGGGAGCGAGCAATATGAACTTTGCTGCGGGCAGAAGTGGGAGGGAGCGGGCGGGAGCGAGCTGGAGCGAGCGGGACCGGGCAGAAGCGGGAGGGAGCGGGCGGGAGCGAGCTGGAGGGAGCGGGCGGGAGCAAGCTGGAGCGAGCGGGACCGGGCAGAAGCGGGAGGGAGTGGGCGGGAGCGAGCAATATGAACTTTGCCGCGGGCAGAAGTGGGAGGGAGAAGGCGGGAGCGAGCGGGAGCGAGCGGGACCGGGCAGAAGCGGGAGGGAGCGGGCGGGAGCGAGCTGGAGCGAGCGGGACCGGGCAGAAGCGGGAGGGAGCGGGCGGGAGCGAGCTGGAGCGAGCGGGACCGGGCAGAAGCGGGAGGGAGCGGGCGGGAGCGAGCAATATGAACTTTGCCGCGGGCAGAAGTGGGAGGGAGAAGGCGGGAGCGAGCGGGAGCAGGCGGGAGCGGGAGGGAGTGAGCGGGAGCGGGAGGGAGCGAGCGGGATCGGGAGGGAGCGGGCGGGAGCGGTAGGGAGCGGGCGGGAGCTGGCGGGAGGGAGCGAGCAGTATGAACTTTGCCGCGGGCGGGAGCGGGAGGGAGTGGGCGGGAGCGAGCGGGAGCAGGAGGGATTGGGCGGGAGCGAGCAATATGAACTTTGCCGCGGGCAGAAGCGGGAGGGATCGGGCGGGAGTGAGCGGGAGCGGGAGGGAGCGAGCAATATGAACTTTGCCGTGGGCAGAAGCGGGAGGGAGTGGGCGGGAGTGAGCGTGAGTGGGAGGGAGCGGGCGGAAGCGAGCGGGAGCGGGAGGGAGCGGGCGGGAGCGGGAAGGAGTGGGCGGGAGCGGGTGGGAGCGAGCAATATGAACTTTGCCGTGGGCAGAAGCGGGAGGGAGCGGGCGGGAGTGAGCGAGAGCGGAAGGGATCGGGAGGGAGCGGGCGGGAGCGGTAGGGAGCGGGCGGGAGCTGGCGGGAATGAGCAATATGAACTTTGCCGTGGGCAGAAGTGGGAGGGAGCAGGCGGGAGCGAGCGGGAGCGGGAGGGAGCGGGCGGGAGCGAGCGGGAGTGGGCGGGAGCGAGCGGGATCGGGAGGGAGCGGGCGGGAGCGAGCAATATGAACTTTGCCGCGGGCAGAAGCGGGAGGGATCGGGCGGGAGTGAGCGGGAGCGGGAGGGAGCGAGCGGGAGCGGGAGGGTGCGGGCGGGAGCGAGCGGGAGCTGGCTGGAGCGAGCGGGAGCTGGCTGGAGCGAGCGGGAGCGGGAGGGAGCGGGCGGGATTGAGCAATATGACCTTTGCCGTGGGCAGAAGCGGGAGGGAGCGGGAGGAAGTGTTCTTCCTGTGATGCAGGAAGAACACTTCTTCCACACAGGCTGTTTGCAGGCCACCGTCCACCACAGAGGCTTCACTACTGAAAGCAGAAGGAGTGCTCAGATGTTTCAGTAACCAAAACCTCAACTAACTAACATAACGCTCCCTGGGTGGAAAGCAGAAGTCACCAGCGGAATATATACAGCTGACGCTAATGTTCGCTGCTATTCAAGTCCGTCTCCGTTACTGAGGCCAGGTACCAGCATCTGTTCCCCATCTCCACTTAGCACCGACCTTCTCCATCCTCTCATGGCCAGGTAGCTTTCAGCTTGATTCCCAAATAGCATCACAAAGGCCACAGTCAGCTGGGATTCACCTTTCCTGACGTGTCACGGAATTCCAACTCACCCCTTGCAGTCTAAGGGGAATGAGTTTTAGACATTTCCGACGCGTTTCGCCAAAAACAGCCCTCAGCCACCGACTCTCGGGGCCCCAGGCAGGTTCCTGCCTTGTCTCTTCACAAGCTGCACGTCTGGATCTGGGTCAACCCAACTCAGGCTGCTGAGGTACCGCTGCCACTCTCTCTCAGCTCGGATTCACGGAACATCAGCTTTCCCTTCTTCACACAGTCAATCATCTTCCTGCTCTCTGGACTCCACTCTGGATCCGTCTCAGCTCCTCCATCGTACTGGGCTTTCTTTACTTTCACCTAAACCACCAGGAAGTGGGTGGACATCTCACTCAGGTCTTTAAAATACTGGATTTGGACTCTGATGGAGTCGTACTGCTTGAGGAAAACAAACGCGCAAAGTCTATTGATCCCATTAGGTTCGCCAGTCCAGCCGTGGCATCAGAGTCCCTCTTCATTTGCACTTGTTCGGCAGCGTTTGGGGGAATTTCACGTACCATGGGTGACAAACTCATGACAGCTTTGATCACAGAGGACAGACACAGCTCGATCCGTCTCTGAAACGTTCAAAAACCAAAGGCTGCTCAGGACCTGGACGCGTGGGGGAGTTGCCATGTTTCTCTCTGGAGTTGTGCCTCCAACAGACTAACAGAATGTCGGCCATTGGTCGGTCTCCGCGGGGATCTGTGCGCGGTGTAACCCTGACGCGCAAAACCATCCAAAGGCAGCAGCTCAGCTGCTTCCGCTTCCCATCGATCCTGTCAATTAACCTTCAATTAGTGCATCACTTCAATTATCATCATTCAGCTAACTTCATTCAGCTAACTTCATTCAGCTAACTTCACCCAACTAACTTCATTCAGCTAACTTCATTCAGCTAACTTCATTCAGCTAACTTCATTCAGCTAACTTCATTCAGCTAACTTCATTCAACTAACTTCATTCAGCTAACTTCATTCAGCTAACTTCATTCAGCTAACTTCATTCAACTTGGTCAATACGGAAACCTCTCTTAAATACAGACGCTAATTAATGTTATGTTTCCATTCAGTTAGTTTCATGTCATTAGAGACTCAAAGTCACTTTTACTGAGTGACACCAAAGTGCAGTTACCCAAATGTTGGCTCCATCCATCCATCCATCCATCCATCATCCATCATCCATTATCCATCCATCCATCCATCCATCCATCATCCATCATCCATCCATCAATCCATCATCCATCCATCATCCATCCATCCATCCATCCATCCACCCATCATCCATCCATCCATCCATCCATCCATCATCCATCCATCCATCCATCCATCATCCATCCATCATCCATCATCCATCCATCCATCATCCATCCATCATCCATCATCCATCCATCCATCCATCATCCATCCATCATCCATCCATCATCCATCCATCCATCCATCATCCATTATCCATCCGTCCATCCATCCATCCATCCATCCATCCATCATCCATCCATCCATCCATCCATCCATCATCCATTATCCATCCATCCATCCATCCATCCATTATCCATCCATCCATCCATCCGTCCATCCATTATCCATCCATCCTCCATCCATCCATCCATCCATCCATCATCCATCCGTCCATCCATCCATCCATCATCCATCATCCATCCATCCATCCATCCATTATCCATCCATCCATCCATCCGTCCATCCATCCATCCATTATCCATCCATCCTCCATCCATCCATCCATCCATCCATCCATCCATTATCCATCCATCCTCCATCCATCCATCCATCATCCATCCATCCATCCTCCATTATCCATCCATTATCCATCCTCCATCCATCCATTATCCATCCATTATCCATAAATCCATCCATCCATCCATTATCCATCCATCCATCCATCCATCCATCCATCCATTATCCATCCATCCATCCATCCATTATCCATCCATTATCCATAAATCCATCCATCCATCCATCCATTATCCATCCATTATCCATCCATCCATCCATCCATCCATCCACCCATCATCCATCCACCCATCATCCATCCATCCATCCATCCTCCATCCATCCATTATCCATCCATCCATCCATCCATCCATCCATCCATCATCCACCCATCCATCCTCCATCCATCCATCCATTCATCCATCCATCCATCCATCCATTCATCCATCCATCCATCCTCCATCCATCCATTATCCATCCATCCTCCATCCATCCATCCATCCATCCATTATCCATCCATTATCCATAAATCCATCCATCCATCCATTCATCCATTCATCCATCCATCCATCCTCCATCCATCCATCCATCCATTATCCATCCATCCTCCATCCATCCATTATCCATAAATCCATCCATCCATCCATTCATCCATCCATCCATCCTCCATCCATCCATCCATTATCCATCCATCCTCCATCCATCCATCCATCCATCCATCCTCCATCCATCCTCCATCCATCCATCCATCCATCCATTATTCATCCATCCATCCATCCATCCATCCTCCATCCATCCATCCATCCATTATTCATCCATCCATCCATTATTCATCCATCCATCCATCCATCCATCCATCCATCCTCCATCCAAACAGCTGCAGCTCAAACTCCACACTGACAAACAGGAAGTGGAACATTCCAACCACATTTATGGAGGAGGGACCCACATCGGACCAACAGCAGCTTCACTGGCAGCTGAAAACCTGCTAAAACGTGGATTGTTGCCACCAACTGGACTGGACTTTTACTTTGTTAGTTACAGTAAAATCATTCATGGAGCTGGTCTGTGTTTTATGCAAATTAGGATTCAAATATCCTGTGATGACTTTCCAAATATTGTTTTTATTAGAGCACGTTGTTATAGAGTTACAGCAAACATACAAGTATACAGTACACCAAATAGAAATGTGCGCAGCGAGGATACAGTGCTCTCTTTTTGGGTTTTTTAGAAGAAAAAGAGTGACCTCAGCAGTGAGACCTATAGGTCAGCCCAATTCATACATTACTATTTGAACCCATTGGCCACTAAACACACAAGTTATATTAAAGATACCTACGATTTCATTGATAAAGTTAAAAAGATAAAGATCCCCACTAATTCGATCCTATTCACAATTGACGTTGACAGCCTATACACAACTATTGTCATTAAAGAAGGAATCCAATCAATTAGAAACATATTTTTCAAATTTCATGACAAAAAAAGACCAGATAAAGAATTATTACAACTATTAGAGATCAATTTGACCAAAAATTACTGTGAATTCGATGGGAATTACTACCTACAAATAAAAGGCACAGCCATATGCAGATATTTTTATGGCTGAATGGGAGACTGGAGAAATGTGACAAGAAGCCCCTCTACTACTACAGGTACCTGGATGACATCTGGGGCATCTGGACCTACCCCCAAGATGATTTTAATACATTTCTAGACATTTTAAACAACCATAACCCCTCAATAAAACTAAAATCCACAACAGACATCAATTCCATTAACTTTTTAGACACAACAACATTCAAAGGACCAAATTTCACTCACAACAACCAATTGGACATCAAAGTTTATTTCAAAGACACAGACGCACGTGCACTACTATATAAAACTAGTTTCCACCCAAAGCACACATTTGCAGGACTTGTTAAATCCCAATTATTAAGATTTCACAGAATTTGCACAGAGACAGATGATTTCAAACAGGCCACTAGGGTGTTGTACCTTTCTTTGTCCACAAGAGGGCACTCAAGGACCTTTCTTAGATCCTGCTTCAAAACCGTTCTCCAGTCCCATCCAGGTCTCAACTGCTCTTCCCTTCATCACCACCTACTCACCGTCCATTGTAACCCCGGTGGGAAGAATTAAGCATCCTTTTAAAACCTATTTCACAAATAATAACCCTGTAAACGACTACAGGATTATTGCCGCTTTTAGAAAAAACGCCAACCTCAGAGATCACCTCGTCAGGGCAAAGGTTAAGCCCCGAGAGACTGATAAGTCTGTCTCCAAGAACAGCAAACCTGGGTCCACAACTCACAAACGCAAAGGGTCTTTAAGATTCCCCCACGGGGCAGTGTTTCTTCCAAGAACTGTGTATATGTTATTCAAAGTGTGTGGTATTAAGTATGTGGGTGAGACCGGGAGAACAATACACCTGAGATTTCAGGGCCACAGGCGGAAAATAACCAGGGAGCTTGACCGTCATGTGGTCCAGCATTTTGTCTCCCACGGCTGGGAATCAATTCAAGCCTCGGTTCTGGAGTGCAACCCGCACTGGACGGAGGCTCAAAGGAGGAGAGCTGAGAGGGACTGGATCAGTAAACTAGACCTTAGAAGGACATAAACAACTGGGTCAGACAGAACATCTGTATTGGAGCAGATAGGTCCGGTACATTAGATCCGAGCCTAAAACAGTTTTTCACATCCAAAGAACACAACAAGGACAGCGGCTGGCCTGATCAGGCCACTAAAAACTGGCCAATTATACTCTGACAAGTGTGAGTAGAACCTCTGTGAGATAAAGCTGAATATAAATATGATATAAAGCTGAATATAAATATGATATAAAGAGATAAAGCTGAATATAAATATGATATAAAAGAGATAAAGCTGAATATAAATATGATATAAAGAGATAAAGCTGAATATAAATATGATATAAAGAGATAAAGCCGAATATAAATATGATATAAAGAGATAAAGCCGAATATAAATATGATATAAAGAGATAAAGCTGAATATAAATATGATATAAAGAGATAAAGCTGAATATAAATATGATATAAAGAGATAAAGCTGAATATAAATATGATATAAAGAGATAAAGCTGAATATAAATATGATATAAAGAGATAAAGCTGAATATAAATATGATATAAAGAGATAAAGCTGAATATAAATATGATATAAAGAGATAAAGCTGAATATAAATATGATATAAAGAGATAAAGCTGAATATAAATATGATATAAAGAGATAAAGCTGAATATAAATATGATATAAAGAGATAAAGCTGAATATAAATATGATATAAAGAGATAAAGCTGAATATAAATATGATATAAAGAGATAAAGCTGAATATAAATATGATATAAAGAGATAAAGCTGAATATAAATATGAAATGTTTCCGGATATCGGGGCTCGGCCTGACGGATTTCCTGCTCTGGCACTCCGAGTCCAGCTGTAATATACTTTACTATGTGACCACTGATAAATACTTTATTAATAAACGATTTCTCCAGCTTGTTCTTGAGCTTCCAATGAATAAAATCGGGCTGACATGTCCATGTGACATTATTGTGGTTATTAACTTGTGTTTCCCTGTTCCAGCAGGTATCCTTTGAATGGTGTTATGGTGTTTTTCCCCCTCTTTTCCCTCTTTTCTGTCTTCTCAAACCCCAGCTGGTCGAGGCGGATGGCCACCCTTCCTGGTTCTGGTTCTGCCAGAGGTTTCTTCCTGGTTCTGCCAGAGGTTTCTTCCTGGTTCTGGTTCTGCCAGAGGTTTCTTCCTGGTTCTGCCAGAGGTTCCTTCCTGGTTCTGGTTCTGCCAGAGGTTTCCTCCTGGTTCTGGTTCTGCCAGAGGTTTCTTCCTGTTAAAGGGAGTCGTTCCTTTCCACAGTCCCTCAGGCTCAGGACGGGAGATTGGACTGAAGACAAGTTTCGGTCCAATCTGTTGGTTTCCTTAGCTCGGATATTATTTTTGAATTGGCTCCATATGAATGAGCTCATTTTCAAATTAACTGATTGGATTTCAATGGATTATGGTTACAATGAATTGAAGTCCACTTGGCTGGACTAATTGGACTCTATTATCCAAGTGCCTTGAGATGACATTTGTTGTGATTTGGTGCTATAGAAATAAAACTGAATTCAACTGAACAACTACAACATTAACTCTCAGCTGACAGAACAAACCTCATGATCCACATATTGTAAAACATCTCAACTGTCGCGTTTAGATGTTGTCCTCATTTCAAATGTCATCTTCTGTATAACATTTCAAATCTAAACGGCCCTTATACCCCGTCTGTCTGTTTGAGCTGCTGTAAAGTTTCTTATTTGCCGACACACCATAAAATGACAGTTTCAGTCATATGGGACAGTGGAAGAGCCTTCTTAACAACATGCAACTGTCACCATTTCTTCCACCTACCTGGAGCAGGGACTGCAACATCCTCAATTAAAAACACCAGCATCATCATTGTTCTCGGTGTAGTTTGGTACGTCTGCTTTGTGTCGCTATACTAAACAGCACAATGACCCCAAACCGCATCTGCAAACGTACATCAATCAAAACTGCTGTCTTCAGTCCCTTCAGGCCATGTGGGCCTCATGTCCGGATGATGTCCTCTGTTGAAGAAAACATCAAAATCATCATTAACACGTCTTATTCACATCATTTGCTTCAGTGGAGATGAATGAAAAGACAAGTTAACAAACCCGGATCGTTCTCGGCAAAAGCAATGAGGTAAAACACGCCTTTGGTGGACAGAAACTGCACAACCGTCGGCAGAAACCGCTCCGTCACCTCTCTGCCTCGCTCCCCACCAGCTGTGCTGCCCACCTGAAAGAGGACAAGGGGGAAAACACTGACTAATAAGGACTCCAATACATCCAATTTCACCTTCATGCAGCCACTTCGGCCAAGTCACCTCTTCTGACCACGAAGGGCGGGTTGACTATAACTGGTGACTTATGCAAGTTAAAGTTGATTTTTACCTGCATCGTGTGATTTCGTTGTTGATTATTTTAACAGCAAAATGAAGTCAGACAATTGATGCTGCAGCTCCATTTAAAACTAAATCAGTAAAAGATAAAACTAAACCAAAGTGGAGAAATGAGAGAATCAAACAAATGAAAAAAATGCAGGAGAGCAGAAAGAAAATGGAGGAAAACCAAAATAACCATTCACATTTATTACAAGTCCCTCCATAACCCGGAGAAGAGTCTTAATTCTACCTAAACACGTGTTACAGTCCAGAGTT
The DNA here is from genome assembly GCA_036924055.1 of Leuresthes tenuis. Classification (NCBI taxonomy): domain Eukaryota; kingdom Metazoa; phylum Chordata; class Actinopteri; order Atheriniformes; family Atherinopsidae; genus Leuresthes; species Leuresthes tenuis. The sequence continues at coordinate 39,013,858 of JAVGWW010000002.1, read as the reverse complement.
TCATCATGCACCATGTTTGTATTACACAGACGTTATTGTGTGTATTTATTCATTCATATCTGCCATGAAAAAGCGCTGGAAAATAAAATGGCCGTTTATTACTGCCCTCTAGCGGTTAAACTGCACAGCTACATTAATCAGTGCTTTCTGATTTAACCGGAAGTTAGATTACCAGAACCACGGTACAGCGAGAAATATAAAGTCTGTTCTGTTTAAATTTACTGTCACATGAAGTAGCCACGATTTAGCACCACATTCACTCATTTTGGACTCATCATTTCAGCTGAATAGAAGCAGAGAAAACAAAGATGCTAACTGCCGTTAACTAGCTAGCGCTAACTCAGCTTGGTTTACACTTGAAGGAAAGAACTGCGCCTTTCACACAAAGAGGCCACCAATTTATTTACATTCAGTCACTAGTCCGTAAAACAATTCTCCGCTGTTATCAGATCAAACAGCTTTATGTTACGTCTGTTAAGTGCAGCACAGCGTTAATATAATTTTATTTTGAAAGTCTTACAGGAAGTGTGAGTCATTTGTAATATCTCTAGCTTTACCTTTTCTGTAGATACCATCTGTGGCCGCTAGAGGGCAGAAACGCCCTGCTCACAGTATAAAGACTGAATCTGTGGACTGCAGCTGGTTGCCTTCATCATATGAACAAAATGACTTTATAACAAACAGATTTCACTCCATTTCAGACACAACGGGACAACAATGCTTTCAGTAAAACATTCAGACTGACAAAGTACAACTATATTTACGAGGAGTTTCATCCTCAAAGGTTTTTAACAGTTACTGTGCAGGTTTGAAACTGGTCCTACTTTCCATCGATCCATCTTCACTGAGTAATGATAAGAAATGTAAGCTGTGGTAAAACTCCAGCATTCATAATCTGAACTGAATATGACAGTGTTGTTAAAATATTAATATAACTGCTCTCTTTCATTATAAAACCTAATTTTATAAAGATTTCCCACATTTCAATGTTCATCCTGACTGAAGGTGTAGTTGCAGCTTATGGCCACAAGAGGGCAGCATAGGGACAGATGCAAAGATTCTGTCAAGTTGACATAATTAGATATAACTGCCGGTAAGGACATAAAATAAAAGCATCCCAAATATTTCATTGTCAGATAAACAAGCAAACACTCCCAAAGTATCAGATACACTTTTTACTATTTCGGTTTGTTGGTTTTATTTTTATATGAATTATATTTGTCCCAATTTCATTAATCCGTCTGGAGTTGGTTCTGAATACTTTCCTTATTCCCCAAAAAGCTTCTGGGATATCCAGCTACACAGTTAAACACATTTTATTCACAAATGACCATCAATAGAAATCAAGAAACATTCGTGTTTATTTAGTTCTGCGTTACATTTGCTTTCTGTATTATTTCGTCTGCACATGCACACAAACAGACAAATTAAGCATGTAAATGCATGAAAACCCTGTGATGTCCACATCAGTTCACTTTAAATCATGTGATCACAGCAAACTCTATATTTCACACAACAGTAAATGTTTTCCAACTCTTCCCTCTGAACATGAAACAATCACAGGAGAAAATAAGATGGAAAACTGAGCCAGCTTCTCACTTTAAAGCCTTTATGTCAGATGTTGTCCATCTGTCTGCAGGACATCACCACATTCAGCTTCTACTGCAGAAAAAGCTCATTTTCACACCAGCCTTCACAAACACATGCATGGACTGAGAGAAGGAAGAAGAGTCTCTGCAACATCAGGATCCAAACAGCAGCAGCCAGGAAAACCGGCCGAGACGTTCAGGACCTTTCAGTCCAAAGCAGATGTTGTTAAAGTCCAAATGTTGTTTGTAAAGGATCATTTCAGGCCTCTTTGTGAGCGTTTTCTCATATGTTTGTGCATGAAATGTGCACGATATCTTTAACTTATCCAGACTGTTGCTTGTTTTAATAATTTTAATTTAATTTATATTATTTCATTTCTTTCTTTTACAGTTTTAAATAAATAAAATCCTGAGAATTGTTAAAAGTTGTAAATTTGCACCCGTGGGTCTAATAGGGTTAGGTCAGAGAATAGAGGTGTGAATGTGAGAAAATGTGGCTCAACAAGTGTAAGTTGGTGAAACCAACATTAACAGAGATCAGAAGATGTTCAAGCAGGTAAACCATTTACAGCGGGAGCGGGCGGGAACGGGAGGGAGCGGGATGGAGCGGGCGGGAGCGAGCTGGAAAGAGCGGGACCGGGCAGAAGCGGGAGGGAGCGGGCGGGAGCGAGCAATATGAACTTTGCCGCTGGCAGAAGCGGGAGGGAGCGGGCGGGAGCGAGCGGGAGCGGGAGGGAGCGAGCAGTATGAACTTTGCCGCGGGCAGAAGTGGGAGGGAGCGGGCGGGAGTGAGCTGGAGCGGGAACGGGAGGGAGCAAGCGATATGAACTTTGCCGCAGGCAGAAGTGGGAGGGAGGGGGCGGGAGCGGGAGGGAGCGAGCAGTATAACCTTTGCCGCGGGCAGAAGCGGGAGGGAGCGGGCGGGTGCAGGAGGGAGCGGGCGGGAGCGAGCGGGATCAGGAGGGATTGAGCGGGAGCGAGCAATATGAACTTTGCCGCGGGCAGAAGCGGGAGGGAGCGGGCGGGAGTGAGCGGGAGCGGGAGGGAGCGGGCGGGAGCGAGCAATATGAACTTTGCCGCGGGCAGAAGCGGGAGGGAGCGGGCGGGAGTGAGCGGGAGCGGGAACGGGAGGGAGCAAGCGATATGAACTTTGCCGCAGGCAGAAGTGGGAGGGAGCGGGCGGGAGCGAGCGGGAAAGGGCGGGATTGAGCGGGAGCGAGCAATATGAACTTTGCCGCGGGCAGAAGAGGGAGGGAGCGGGCGGGAGTGAGCGGGAGCGGGAGGGGGCCGGCGGCAGCGGGAGGGAGTGGGCTGGAGTGAGCGGGAGCGGGAGGGACTGAGCGGGAGCGGGAGGGAGCGGGCGGGAGCGAGCAATATGAACTTTGCCGCGGGCAGAAGCGGGAGGGAGCGGGCGGGAGCGGGAGGGAGCGGGCGGGAGCGAGCGGGAGCAGGAGGGATTGAGCGGGAGCGAGCAATATGAACTTTGCCGCGGTTAGAAGCGGGAGGGAGCGGGCGGGAGTGAGTGGGAGCGGGAGGGGGCGGGCGGCAGCGGGAGGGAGTGGGCTGGAGTGAGCGGGAGCGGGAGGGAGCGGGCGGGATTGAGCAATATGAACTTTGCCGTGGGCAGAAGCGGGAGGGAGCGGGCGGGAGCGGGAGGGAGCGGGCGGGAGCGGGAGGGAGAGGGCGGGAGCGAGCGGGAGCATGAGGGATTGACCGGGAGCGGGAGGGAGAGGGCGGGAGCGGGAGGGAGCGAGCGGGTGCGGGAGGGAGCGGGAGGGAGCGAGCAGTATAACCTTTGCCGCAGGCAGAAGTGGGAGGGAGCGGGAGGGAGCGGGCGGGAGCAGGAGGGATTGGGCGGGAGCGAGCAATATGAACTTTGCTGCGGGCAGAAGTGGGAGGGAGCGGGCGGGAGTGAGCGGGAGTGGGAGGGAGCGGGCGGGAGCGAGCGGGAGCGGGAGGGAGTGAACGGGACCGGAGAGAAGTGGGAGGGAGCGAGCAATATGAACTTTGCCGCGGGCAGAAGCGGGAGGGAGCGGGCGGGAGCGAGCGGGAGCGGGAGGGAGCGGGAGCGAGCGGGAGCGGGAACGGGCGGGAGCGAGCAATATGAACATTGCTGCGGGCAGAAGTGGGAGGGAGCGGGCGGGAGTGAGCGGGAGCGGGAGGGAGTGGGCGGGACCGGGCAGGAGCGGGAGGGAGCCGGCGGGAGCGGGAGGGAGCGAGCGGGAGCGGGATGGAGCGGGCGGGATTGAGCAATATGAACTTTGCCGCTGGCCGAAGCGGGAGGGAGCGGGAGGGAGCGAGCGGGAGCAGGAGGGAGCGGGCGGAAGCGAGCGGGAGTGGGAGGGAGCGGGCGGGATTGAGCAATATGACCTTTGCCGTGGGCAGAAGCGGGAGGGAGCGGGCGGGAGTGAGCGTGAGTGGGAGGGAGCGGGCAATATGAACTTTTTCGCGGGATGAAGTGGGAGGGAGCGGGCGGGTAGCGAGCGGGAGCGGGAACGGGAGGGAGCGAGCAGTATGAACTTTGCCGCGGGCGGAAGCGGGAGGGAGCGGGCGGGAGCGGGGAGCGAGCGGGAGCAGGAGGGATTGGGCGGGGGGCGAGCAATATGAACTTTGCCGCGGGCAGAAGCAGGAGGGAGCGGGCGGGAGTGAGCGGGAGCGGGAGGGAGCGATCAATATGAACTTTGCCGCGGGCAGAAGTGGGAGGGAGCGGGCGGGAGTGAGCGGGAGCGGGAGGGAGTGGGCGGGATTGAGCAATATGAACTTTGCCGTAGGCAGAAGCGGGAGGGAGCGGGCGGGAGTGAGCGGGAGTGGGAGGGAGCGGGCGGGAGCGGGAAGGAGTGGGCGGGAGCAGGTGGGAGCGAGCGGGATCGGGAGGGAGCGGGCGGGAGCGGGAGGGAGTGGGCGGGAGCGGGAGGGAGCGGGCGGGATTGAGCAATATGACCTTTGCCGTGGGCAGAAGCGGGAGGGAGCGGGCGGGAGTGAGCGTGAGTGGGAGGGAGCGGGCGGAAGCGAGCGGGAGTGGGAGGGAGCGGGCGGGAGCGGGTGGGAGCGAGCAATATGAACTTTGCCGTGGGCAGAAGCGGGAGGGAGCGGGCGGGAGTGAGCGGGAGTGGGAGGGAGCGGGCGGAAGCAAGCGGGAGCGGGTGGGAGTGAGCGAGAGCGGGCGGGAGCGGGAGGGAGCGGGTGGGAGCGAGCGGGAGTGGGTGGGAGCGAGCGGGATCGGGAGGGAGCGGGCGGGAGCGGTAGGGAGCGGGCGGGAGCTGGCGGGAGTGAGCGATATGAACTTTGCCGCGGGCAGAAGTGGGAGGGAGCAGGCGGGAGCGAGCGGGAGCGGGAGGGAGCGGGCGGGAGCGAGCGGGAGCGGGTGGGAGTGAGCGAGAGCGGGCGGGAGCGGGAGGGAGCGGGTGGGAGCGAGCGGGAGTGGGTGGGAGCGAGCGGGATCGGGAGGGAGCGGGCGGGAGCGGGCGGGAGTGGGAGGGAGCGGGCGGAAGCAAGCGGGAGCGGGTGGGAGTGAGCGAGAGCGGGCGGGAGCGGGAGGGAGCGGGTGGGAGCGAGCGGGAGTGGGTGGGAGCGAGCGGGATCGGGAGGGAGCGGGCGGGAGCGGGCGGAAGCGAGCGGGAGCTGGCGGGAGTGAGCGATATGAACTTTGCCGCGGGCAGAAGTGGGAGGGAGCAGGCGGGAGCGAGCGGGAGCGGGAGGGAGCGGGCGGGAGCGAGCGGGAGCGGGCGGGAGCGGGCGGAAGCGAGCGGGAGCTGACGGGAGTGAGCGATATGAACTTTGCCGTGGGCAGAAGTGGGAGGGAGCGAGCGGGAGCGGGAGGGAGCAGGCGGGAGCGAGCGGGAGCGGGAGGGAGCGGGCGGGAGCGAGCGGGAGCGGGAGGGAGCGGGAGGGAGCGAGCGGGAGCAGGAGGGAGCGTGCGGGAGCGGGTGGGAGCGAGCAGTATGAACTTTGCCGCGGGCAGAAGCGGGAGGGAGCGTGCGGGAGCGAGCAGTATGAACTTTACCGCGGGCAGAAGCGGATAGCGGGCGGGAGCGAGCGGGAGTGAGCGGGAGCGGGAGGGAGCGGGAGGGATTGAGCAATATGAACTTTGCCGGTGGCCGAAGCGGGAGGGAGCGGGCGGGAGTGAGCGGGAGCGGGAGGGAGCGGGCGGAAGCGAGCGGGAGCGGGTGGGAGTGAGCGATATGAACTTTGCCGCGGGCAGAAGTGGGAGGGAGCAGGCGGGAGCGAGCGGGAGCGGGAGGGAGCGAGCAATATGGACTTTGCCGCGGGCAGAAGTGGGAGGGAGCAGGCGGGGAGCGAGCGGGAGCCAGCGAGAGCGGGTGGGAGCAGGAGCGAGCGGGCGGGGAGCGGGTGGGAGCGAGCAATATGAACTTTGCCTTGGGCAGAAGTGGGAGGGAGCGAGCGGGAGCGGGAGGGAGCGGGCGGGAGCGAGCGGGAGCGGGCGGGAGCGAGCAATAAGAACTTTGCCACGGGCAGAAGCGGGAGCGGGTGGGAGCGAGCGAGCGGGAGCAGGAGGGAGCGAGCGAGAGCAGGCGGGAGAGGGCGGGAGCGAGCAATATGACCTTTGCCGCGGGCAGAAGCGGGAGGGAGCGAGTGGGAGCGTGCGGGAGCGAGCAGTATGAACTTTACCGCGGGCAGAAGTGGGCGGGAGCGGGCGGGAGCGGGCGGGAGCGAGCGGGAGTTAAACTGTCAACAAATGTAGACATTTTAAATCTAGGTTAAAAACATTTTTTTTCTCAAGTGTTTGTGCATGAAATCTGCACAATATCTTTAACTTATCCAGACTGTTGCTTGTTTTAATAATTTTAATTTAATTTTTATTATTTAATTTCTTTCTTTTACAGTTTTAAATAAATAAAAGGCGTAAATTTCATAAAATAAAGAATAAACCCTGATGGTTGTCTTCTAAATTGCATAAGACGGGTTAGGGGTTAGGGTTAGGACGTAGGACATGTTTTGTAATTATACCACAACCAGCAATTGTACATGAAATGTGCTACACAAATACATTTGACTTTAAGTGTAGCTCATGGAAAATGGGAGCAAAAAGAAAACTTATTATATTTTTGTTCATTGTATGTAAATGTGGTCCTGAGAATTGTTAAAAGTTGTAAATTTGCATCCGTGGGTCTAATAGGGTTAGGTCAGAGAATAGAGGTGTGAATATGAGACAATGTGGCTCAACAAGTGTTAGGTTGGTGAAACCAACATTAACAGAGAGCAGAAGATGTTCAGGCAGGTAAACCATTTACAGCGGGAGCGGGCGGGACAAGGCAGGATCGGGAGGGAACGGGAGGGAGCGGGATGGAGCGAGCGGGAGCGGGAGGGAGTGAGCGGGACCGGGCAGGAGCGGGAGGGAGCGGGCGGGAGCAGGAGCGAGCGGGCGGGAGCGGGTGGGAGCGAGCGGGAGCGGGAGGGAGCGGGCGGAAGCGAGCGGGAGCGGGTGGGAGTTGGAGGGATTGAGCAATATGAACTTTGCCGCCGGCAGAAGAGGGAGGGAGCGGGCGGGAGTGAGCGGGAGGGAGCGGGCGGGATTGAGCAATATGAACTTTGCCGCCGGCAGAAGCGGGAGGGAACGGGTGGAAGCGAGCGGGAGCGGGTGGGAGTGAGCGATATGAACTTTTGCCGCGGGCAGAAGTGGGAGGGAGCAGGCGGGAGCGAGCGGGAGCGGGAGGGAGCGGGCGGGAGCGAGCGGGAGCAGGTGGGAGTGAGCGAGAGCGGGCGGGAGCGGGAGGGAGTGGGCGGGAGCGAGCGGGATCGGGAGGGAGCGGGCGGAAGCGGGAGGGAGTTGGAGGGAGTTGGAGGGAGCGGGCGGGAGGGAGCGGGCGGGAGGGAGCGGGAGCGGGAGGGAGCGGGCGGGATTGAGCAATATGACCTTTGCCGTGGGCAGAAGCGGGAGGGAGCGGGCGGTAGTGAGCGTGAGTGGGAGGGAGTGAGCGATATGAACTTTTGCCGCGGGCAGAAGTGGGAGGGAGCAGGCGGGAGCGAGCGGGAGCGGGAGGGAGCGGGCGGGAGCGAGCGGGAGCAGGTGGGAGTGAGCGAGAGCGGGCGGGGAGCGGGAGGGAGTGGGCGGGAGCGAGCTGGATCGGGAGGGAGTGAGCGGGACCGGGCAGGAGCGGGAGGGAGCGGGCGGGAGCAGGAGCGAGCGGGCGGGAGCGGGTGGGAGCGAGCGGGAGCGGGATGGAGCGGGCGGGATTGAGCAATATGACCTTTGCCGTGGGCAGAAGTGGGAGGGAGCGGGCGGGAGTGAGCGTGAGTGGGAGGGAGCGGGCAATATGAACTTTGCCGCGGGATGAAGTGGGAGGGAGCGGGCGGGGAGCGAGCGGGAGCGGGAGCAGGAGGGATTGGGCGGGAGCGAGCAATATGAACTTTGCCGCGGGCAGAAGCGGGAGGGAGCGGGCGGGAGTGAGCGGGAGCGGGAGGGAGCGATCAATATGAACTTTGCCGCGGGCAGAAGTGGGAGGGAGCGGGCGGGAGTGAGCGGGAGCGGGAGGGAGCGGGCGGGATTGAGCAATATGAACTTTGCCGTGGGCAGAAGCGGGAGGGAGCGGGCGGGAGTGAGCGTGAGTGGGAGGGAGCGGGCGGAAGCGAGCGGGAGTGGGAGGGAGCGGGCGGGAGTTAAACTGTCAACAAATGTAGACATTTTAAATCCAGGTTAAAAACATTTCTTTTCTCATGTGTTTGTGCATGAAATCTGCACGATATCTTTAACTTATCCAGACTGTTGCTTGTTTTAATAATTTGTATTATTTAATTTCTTTCTTTTACAGTTTTAAATAAATAAAAGGCGTAAATTTCATAAAATAAATGAATAACCCCTGATGGTTGTCTTCTAAATTGCATAAGACGGGTTAGGGGTTAGGGTTAGGACGTAGGACATGTTTTGTAATTATACCACAACCAGCAATTGTACATGAAATGTGCTACACAAATACATTTGACTTTAAGTTTAGCTCATGGAAAATGGGAGCAAAAAGAAAACTTATTATATTTTTGTTCATTGTATGTAAATGTGGTCCTGAGAATTGTTAAAAGTTGTAAATTTGCATCCGTGGGTCTAATAGGGTTAGGTCAGAGAATAGAGGTGTGAATATGAGACAATGTGGCTCAACAAGTGTTAGGTTGGTGAAACCAACATTAACAGAGAGCAGAAGATGTTCAGGCAGGTAAACCATTTACAGCGGGAGCGGGAGGGAGCGGGCAGAAGAGGGAGGGAGCGGGAGGGAGCGGGCGGGAGATAGCGGGAGCGGGAGGGAGTGGGCGGGAGCGAGTCGGAGCGGGACCGGGAGGGAGCGGGCAGGAGCGGGAGGGAGCGGGCGGGCGCGAACTGGAGCGAGCGGGACCGGGCAGAAGCGGTAGGGAGTGGGCGGGAGCGAGCAATATGAACTTTGCCGCGGGCAGAAGCGGGAGGGAGCGGGCGGGAGCGAGCAATATGAACTTTGCCGCGGGCAGAAGCGGGAGGGAGCGAGCAATATGAACTTTGCCGCGGGCAGAAGCGGGAGGGAGCGGGCGGGAGTGAGCGGGAGCGGGAGGGAGAGGGCGGGAGCGGGAGGGAGTGAACGGTACCGGGCAGGAGCGGGAGGGAGCGGGCGGGAGTGAGCTGGAGCGAGCGGGACCAGGCAGAAGCGGGAGGGAGCGGGCGGGAGCGAGCAATATGAACTTTGCCGCGGGCAGAAGCGGGAGGGAGAAGGCGGGAGCGAGCGGGAGCGGGCGGGAGCGAGCAATATGAACTTTGCCGCGGGCAGAAGCGGGAGGGAGAAGGCGGGAGCGAGCGGGACTGGGCAAAAGCGGGAGGGAGCGGGCGGGAGCGAGCGGGAGCGGGCGGGAGCGAGCGGGAGCGGGAGGGAGCGGGCGGAAGCGAGCGGGAGCGGGTGGGAGTGAGCAATATGAACTTTATCGCGGGCAGAAGTGGGAGGGAGGGGGCCGAATCGGGAGGGAGCGGGAGGGAGCGGACGGGAGCGAGCGGGAGCGGGCGGGAGCGGGTAAGGATGGCATGGAGCGGGAGGGAGCTGGTGGTGTGAACTTTGCCGCGGGCAGAAGTGGGAGGGAGCGGGCGGGAGCGGGAGGGAGCGGGCAGAAGAGGGAGGGAGCGGGAGGGAGCGAGCGAGCAGAAGCGGGAGGGAGCGGGCGGGAGCGGGAGGGAGATAGCGGGAGCGGGAGGGAGTGGGCGGGGAGCGAGTCGGAGCGGGACCGGGAGGGAGCGGGCAGGAGCGGGAGGGAGCGGGCGGGCGCGAACTGGAGCGAGCGGGACCGGGCAGAAGCGGTAGGGAGTGGGCGGGAGCGAGCAATATGAACTTTGCCGCGGGCAGAAGCGGGAGGGAGCGGGCGGGAGCGAGCAATATGAACTTTGCCGCGGGCAGAAGCGGGAGGGAGCGAGCAATATGAACTTTGCCGTGGGCAGAAGCGGGAGGGAGCGGGCGGGAGTGAGCGGGAGCGGGAGGGAGAGGGCGGGAGCGGGAGGGAGTGAACGGTACCGGGCAGGAGCGGGAGGGAGCGGGCGGGAGCGAGCGGGAGCGGGTGGGAGCGGGAGGGAGCGGGAGGGAGCGGGATGGAGCGGGCGGGAGCGAGCGGGAGCGGGTCGGAGCGGGCAGGAGCGGGCGGGATTGAGCAATATGAACTTTGCCGCTTGCCGAAGCGGGAGGGAGCGGTTGGGAGTGAGCGGGAGCGGGTGGGAGTGAGCGATATAACTTTGCTGCGGGCAGAAGTGGGAGGGAGCAGGCGGGAGCGAGCGGGAGTGGTAGGGAGCGGGCGGGAGCGGGAGGGAGTGGGCGGGAGCGAGCGAGAGCGGGCGGGAGCAGGATTGAGCGGACGGGAGCGGGTGGGAGCGAGCGGGAGCGGGAGGGAGCGGGCGGAAGCGAGCGGGAGCGGGTGGGAGTGGGCGGGAGTTGGAGGGAGCGGGTGGAAGCGGGAGGGAGTGGGCGGGAGTTGGAGGGAGCGGGCGGGAGGGAGCGGGAGCGGGAGGGAGCGGGCGGGATTCAGCAATATGAACTTTGCCGCCGGCAGAAGCGGGAGTGAGCGGGAGCGGGAGGGAGCGGGCGAAAGCGAGCGGGAGCGGGTGGGAGTGAGCGATATGAACTTTGCCGCGGGCAGAAGTGGGAGGGAGCAGGCGGGAGCGAGCGGGAGCGGGAGGGAGCGGGCGGGAGCGAGCGGGAGCGGGCGGAATCGGGTGGGAGCGAGCAATAAGAACTTTGCCACGGGCAGAAGCGGGAGGGAGCGGGAGGGAGCGAGCGGGAGCAGGAGGGAGCGAGCGAGAGTCGGCGGGAGAGGGCGGGAGCGAGCAAAATAACCTTTGCCGCGGGCAGAAGCGGGAGGGAGTGGGCGGGAGCAGGAGGGAGCGGGCGGGAGCGGGTGGGAGCGAGTAATATGAACTTTGCCGCGGGCAGAAGCGGGAGGGAGCGAGCGGGAGCGTGCGGGAGCGAGCAGTATGAACTTTACCGCCGGCAGAAGTGGGCGGGAGTTGGCGGGAGCGAGCGGGAGTTAAACTGTCAACAAATGTAGACATTTTAAATCCAGGTTAAAAACATTTCTTTTCTCATCTGTTTGTGCATGAAATCTGCACGATATCTTTAACTTATCCAGACTGTTGCTTGTTTTAATAATTTTTATTATTTAATTTCTTTCTTTTACAGTTTTAAATAAATAAAAGGCGTAAATTTCATAAAATAAATGAATAACCCCTGATGGTTGTCTTCTAAATTGCATAAGACGGGTTAGGGGTTAGGGTTAGGACGTAGGACATGTTTTGTAATTATACCACAACCAGCAATTGTACATGAAATGTGCTACACAAATACATTTGACTTTAAGTTTAGCTCATGGAAAATGGGAGCAAAAAGAAAACTTATTATATTTTTGTTCATTGTATGTAAATGTGGTCCTGAGAATTGTTAAAGTTGTAAATTTGCATCCGTGGGTCTAATAGGGTTAGGTCAGAGAATAGAGGTGTGAATGTGAGACAATGTGGCTCAACAAGTGTTAGGTTGGTGAAACCAACATTAACAGAGAGCAGAAGATGTTCAGGCAGGTAAACCATTCACAGCGGGAGCGGGCGGGGAGCGGGAGGGAACGGGAGGGAGCGGGTGGGAGCGAGCGGGAGCGGGATGGAGCGGGCGGGATTGAGCAATATGAACTTTGCCGCCGGCAGAAGCGGGAGGGAGCGGGCGGGAGTGAGCAATATGAACTTTGCCGCTGGCCGAAGTGGGAGGGAGCGGGAGCGGGTGGGAGGGAGCGGGAGCGGGTGGGAGTGAGCGGGAGCGGGTGGGAGTGAGCGATATGAACTTTGCCGCGGGCAGAAGTGGGAGGGAGCAGGCGGGAGCGAGCGGGAGCGGGAGGGAGTGGGCGGGAGCGAGCGAGAGCGGGCGGGAGCAGGAGCGAGCGGGAGCGGGAGGGAGCGGGCGGAAGCGAGCGGGAGCGGGTGGGAGTGGTTGGAAGCGGGAGGGAGTGGGCGGGAGTTGGAGGGAGCGGGCAAAAGCGGGAGGGAGTTGGAGGGAGCGGGCGGGAGGGAGCGGGCGGGAGATAGCGGGAGCGGGATTGAGCAATAAGAACTTTGCCGCCGGCAGAAGCGGGAGGGAGCGGGTGGAAGCGAGCGGGAGCGGGTGGGAGTGAGCGATATGAACTTTTGCCGCGGGCAGAAGTGGGAGGGAGCAGGCGGGAGCGAGCGGGAGCGGGAGGGAGCGGGCGGGAGCGAGCGGGAGCAGGTGGGAGTGAGCGAGAGCGGGCGGGAGCGGGAGGGAGTGGGCGGGAGCGAGCGGGATCGGGAGGGAGCGGGCGGGAGCGGTAGGGAGCGGGCGGGAGCGGGAGGGAGTGGGCGGGAGTGAGCGGGAGCGGGAGGGAGCGGGCGGGATTGAGCAATATGACCTTTGCCGTGGGCAGAAGCGGGAGGGAGCGGGCGGGAGTGAGCGTGAGTGGGAGGGAGCGGGCAATATGAACTTTGCCGCGGGATGAAGTGGGAGGGAGCGGGCGGGAGCGAGCGGGAGCGGGAACGGGAGGGAGCGAGCAGTATGAACTTTGCCGCGGGCGGAAGCGGGAGGGAGCGGGCGGGAGCGGGAGCGAGCGGGAGCAGGAGGGATTGGGCGGGAGCGAGCAATATGAACTTTGCCGCGGGCAGAAGCGGGAGGGAGCGGGCGGGATTGAGCAATATGAACTTTGCCGTGGGCAGAAGCGGGAGGGAGCGGGCCGGAGTGAGCGTGAGTGGGAGGGAGCGGGCGGAAGCGAGCGGGAGTGGGAGGGAGCGGGAAGGAGTGGGAGGGAGCGAGCGGGAGCGGGCGGGAGCGGGTGGGAGCGAGCAATATGAACTTTGCCGTGGGCAGAAGCGGGAGGGAGCGGGCGGGAGTGAGCGGGAGTGGGAGGGAGCGGGCGGAAGCGAGCGGGAGCAGGAGGGAGTGGGCGGGAGCGGGAAGGAGAGGGCGGGAACGGGAGGGAGCGGGCGGAATCGGGTGGGAGCGAGCAATAAGAACTTTGCCACGGGCAGAAGCGGGAGGGAGCGGGAGGGAGCGAGCGGGAGCAGGAGGGAGCGAGCGAGAGCGGGCGGGAGAGGGCGGGAGCGAGCAAAATAACCTTTGCCGCGGGCAGAAGCGGGAGGGAGTGGGCGGGAGCAGGAGGGAGCGGGCGGGAGCGGGTGGGAGCGAGTAATATGAACTTTGCCGCGGGCAGAAGCGGGAGGGAGCGAGCGGGAGCGTGCGGGAGCGAGCAGTATGAACTTTACCGCCGGCAGAAGTGGGCGGGAGCGGGCGGGAGCGAGCGGGAGTTAAACTGTCAACAAATGTAGACATTTTAAATCCAGGTTAAAAACATTTCTTTTCTCATGTGTTTGTGCATGAAATCTGCACGATATCTTTAACTTATCCAGACTCTTGCTTGTTTTAATAATTTTAATTTAATTTTTATTATTTAATTTCTTTCTTTTACAGTTTTAAATAAATAAAAGGCGTAAATTTCATAAAATAAAGAATAACCCCTGATGGTTGTATTCTAAATTGCATAAGACGGGTTAGGGGTTAGGGTTAGGACGTAGGACATGTTTTGTAATTATACCACAACCAGCAATTGTACATGAAATGTGCTACACAAATACATTTGACTTTAAGTTTAGCTCATGGAAAATGGGAGCAAAAAGAAAACTTATTATATTTTTGTTCATTGTATGTAAATGTGGTCCTGAGAATTGTTAAAGTTGTAAATTTGCATCCGTGGGTCTAATAGGGTTAGGTCAGAGAATAGAGGTGTGAATGTGAGACAATGTGGCTCAACAAGTGTTAGGTTGGTGAAACCAACATTAACAGAGAGCAGAAGATGTTCAGGCAGGTAAACCATTCACAGCGGGAGCGGGCGGGACCGGGCAGGAGCGGGAGGGAACGGGAGGGAGCGGGTTGGAGCGAGCGGGAGCGGGATGGAGCGGGCGGGATTGAGCAATATGAACTTTGCCGCTGGCCGAAGCGGGAGGGAGCGGGCGGGAGTGAGCGGGAGCGGGTGGGAGTGAGCGATATGAACTTTGCCGCGGGCAGAAGTGGGAGGGAGCAGGCGGGAGCGAGCGGGAGCGGGAGGGAGTGGGCGGGAGCGAGCGAGAGCGGGCGGGAGCAGGAGCGAGCGGGCGGGAGCGGGTGGGAGCGGGCGGAAGCGAGCGGGAGCGGGTGGGAGTGGGCGGAAGCGGGAGGGAGTGGGCGGGAGTTGGAGGGAGCGGGCGGAAGCGGGAGGGAGTTGGAGGGAGCGGGCGGGAGGGAGCGGGAGCGGGAGGGAGCGGGCGGGATTGAGCAATATGAACTTTGCCGCCGGCAGAAGCGGGAGTGAGCGGGAGCGGGAGGGAGGGGGCGAAAGCGAGCGGGAGCGGGTGGGAGTGAGCGAGAGTCGGCGGGAGAGGGGCGGGAGCGAGCAAAATAACCTTTGCCGCGGGCAGAAGCGGGAGGGAGTGGGCGGGAGGAGGAGGGAGCGGGCGGGAGCGGGTGGGAGCGAGTAATATGAACTTTGCCGCGGGCAGAAGCGGGAGGGAGCGAGCGGGAGCGTGCGGGAGCGAGCAGTATGAACTTTACCGCCGGCAGAAGTGGGCGGGAGCGGGGCGGGAGCGAGCGGGAGTTAAACTGTCAACAAATGTAGACATTTTAAATCCAGGTTAAAAACATTTCTTTTCTCATGTGTTTGTGCATGAAATCTGCACGATATCTTTAACTTATCCAGACTGTTGCTTGTTTTAATAATTTTTATTATTTAATTTCTTTCTTTTACAGTTTTAAATAAATAAAAGGCGTAAATTTCATAAAATAAATGAATAACCCCTGATGGTTGTCTTCTAAATTGAATAAGACGGGTTAGGGGTTAGGGTTAGGACGTAGGACATGTTTTGTAATTATACCACAACCAGCAATTGTACATGAAATGTGCTACACAAATACATTTGACTTTAAGTTTAGCTCATGGAAAATGGGAGCAAAAAGAAAACTTATTATATTTTTGTTCATTGTATGTAAATGTGGTCCTGAGAATTGTTAAAGTTGTAAATTTGCATCCGTGGGTCTAATAGGGTTAGGTCAGAGAATAGAGGTGTGAATGTGAGACAATGTGGCTCAACAAGTGTTAGGTTGGTGAAACCAACATTAACAGAGAGCAGAAGATGTTCAGGCAGGTAAACCATTCACAGCGGGAGCGGGCGGGACCGGGCAGGAGCGGGAGGGAACGGGAGGGAGCGGGTTGGAGCGAGCGGGAGCGGGATGGAGCGGGCGGGATTGAGCAATATGAACTTTGCCGCTGGCCGAAGCGGGAGGGAGCGGGCGGGAGTGAGCGGGAGCGGGTGGGAGTGAGCGATATGAACTTTGCCGCCGGCAGAAGAGGGAGGGAGCGGGCGGGAGTGAGCGGGAGGGAGCGGGCGGGATTGAGCAATATGAACTTTGCCACCGGCAGAAGCGGGAGTGAGCGGGAGCGGGAGGGAGGGGGCGAAAGCGA
Organism: Leuresthes tenuis; assembly: GCA_036924055.1. Lineage (NCBI taxonomy): Eukaryota > Metazoa > Chordata > Actinopteri > Atheriniformes > Atherinopsidae > Leuresthes > Leuresthes tenuis. The sequence continues at coordinate 38,998,337 of JAVGWW010000002.1, read as the reverse complement.
GCGGGAGCGGGTGGGAGTGAGCGAGAGTCGGCGGGAGAGGGCGGGAGCGAGCAAAATAACCTTTGCCGCGGGCAGAAGCGGGAGGGAGTGGGCGGGAGGAGGAGGGAGCGGGCGGGAGCGGGTGGGAGCGAGTAATATGAACTTTGCCGCGGGCAGAAGCGGGAGGGAGCGAGCGGGAGCGTGCGGGAGCGAGCAGTATGAACTTTACCGCCGGCAGAAGTGGGCGGGAGCGGGCGGGAGCGAGCGGGAGTTAAACTGTCAACAAATGTAGACATTTTAAATCCAGGTTAAAAACATTTCTTTTCTCATGTGTTTGTGCATGAAATCTGCACGATATCTTTAACTTATCCAGACTGTTGCTTGTTTTAATAATTTTTATTATTTAATTTCTTTCTTTTACAGTTTTAAATAAATAAAAGGCGTAAATTTCATAAAATAAATGAATAACCCCTGATGGTTGTCTTCTAAATTGAATAAGACGGGTTAGGGGTTAGGGTTAGGACGTAGGACATGTTTTGTAATTATACCACAACCAGCAATTGTACATGAAATGTGCTACACAAATACATTTGACTTTAAGTTTAGCTCATGGAAAATGGGAGCAAAAAGAAAACTTATTATATTTTTGTTCATTGTATGTAAATGTGGTCCTGAGAATTGTTAAAGTTGTAAATTTGCATCCGTGGGTCTAATAGGGTTAGGTCAGAGAATAGAGGTGTGAATGTGAGACAATGTGGCTCAACAAGTGTTAGGTTGGTGAAACCAACATTAACAGAGAGCAGAAGATGTTCAGGCAGGTAAACCATTCACAGCGGGAGCGGGCGGGACCGGGCAGGAGCGGGAGGGAACGGGAGGGAGCGGGTTGGAGCGAGCGGGAGCGGGATGGAGCGGGCGGGATTGAGCAATATGAACTTTGCCGCTGGCCGAAGCGGGAGGGAGCGGGCGGGGAGTGAGCGGGAGCGGGTGGGAGTGAGCGATATGAACTTTGCCGCGGGCAGAAGTGGGAGGGAGCAGGCGGGAGCGAGCGGGAGCGGGAGGGAGTGGGCGGGAGCGAGCGAGAGCGGGCGGGAGCAGGAGCGAGCGGGCGGGAGCGGGTGGGAGCGGGCGGAAGCGAGCGGGAGCGGGTGGGAGTGGGCGGAAGCGGGAGGGAGTGGGCGGGAGTTGGAGGGAGCGGGCGGAAGCGGGAGGGAGTTGGAGGGAGCGGGCGGGAGGGAGCGGGCGGGAGGGAGCGGGAGCGGGAGGGAGCGGGCGGGATTGAGCAATATGAACTTTGCCGCCGGCAGAAGAGGGGAGGGAGCGGGCGGGAGTGAGCGGGAGGGAGCGGGCGGGATTGAGCAATATGAACTTTGCCACCGGCAGAAGCGGGAGTGAGCGGGAGCGGGAGGGAGGGGGCGAAAGCGAGCGGGAGCGGGTGGGAGTGAGCGAGAGTCGGCGGGAGAGGGCGGGAGCGAGCAAAATAACCTTTGCCGCGGGCAGAAGCGGGAGGGAGTGGGCGGGAGGAGGAGGGAGCGGGCGGGAGCGGGTGGGAGCGAGTAATATGAACTTTGCCGCGGGCAGAAGCGGGAGGGAGCGAGCGGGAGCGTGCGGGAGCGAGCAGTATGAACTTTACCGCCGGCAGAAGTGGGCGGGAGCGGGCGGGAGCGAGCGGGAGTTAAACTGTCAACAAATGTAGACATTTTAAATCCAGGTTAAAAACATTTCTTTTCTCATGTGTTTGTGCATGAAATCTGCACGATATCTTTAACTTATCCAGACTGTTGCTTGTTTTAATAATTTTTATTATTTAATTTCTTTCTTTTACAGTTTTAAATAAATAAAAGGCGTAAATTTCATAAAATAAATGAATAACCCCTGATGGTTGTCTTCTAAATTGAATAAGACGGGTTAGGGGTTAGGGTTAGGACGTAGGACATGTTTTGTAATTATACCACAACCAGCAATTGTACATGAAATGTGCTACACAAATACATTTGACTTTAAGTTTAGCTCATGGAAAATGGGAGCAAAAAGAAAACTTATTATATTTTTGTTCATTGTATGTAAATGTGGTCCTGAGAATTGTTAAAGTTGTAAATTTGCATCCGTGGGTCTAATAGGGTTAGGTCAGAGAATAGAGGTGTGAATGTGAGACAATGTGGCTCAACAAGTGTTAGGTTGGTGAAACCAACATTAACAGAGAGCAGAAGATGTTCAGGCAGGTAAACCATTCACAGCGGGAGCGGGCGGGACCGGGCAGGAGCGGGAGGGAACGGGAGGGAGCGGGTGGGAGCGAGCGGGAGCGGGATGGAGCGGGCGGGATTGAGCAATATGAACTTTGCCGCCGGCAGAAGCGGGAGGGAGCGGGCGGGAGTGAGCAATATGAACTTTGCCGCTGGCCGAAGTGGGAGGGAGCGGGAGCGGGTGGGAGTGAGCGATATGAACTTTGCCGCGGGCAGAAGTGGGAGGGAGCAGGCGGGAGCGAGCGGGAGCGGGAAGGAGTGGGCGGGAGCGAGCGAGAGCGGGCGGGAGCAGGAGCGAGCGGGCGGGAGCGGGTGGGAGCGAGCGGAAGCGAGCGGGAGCGGGTGGGAGTGGGCGGAAGCGGGAGGGAGTGGGCGGGAGTTGGAGGGAGCGGGCGGAAGCGGGAGGGAGTTGGAGGGAGCGGGCGGGAGGGAGCGGGAGCGGGATTGAGCAATATGAACTTTGCCGCCGGCAGAAGCGGGAGGGAGCGGGCGGGAGTGAGCGGGAGGGAGCGGGCGAGATTGAGCAATATGAACTTTGCCGCCGGCAGAAGCGGGAGGGAGCGGGTGGAAGCGAGCGGGAGCGGGTGGGAGTGAGCGATATGAACTTTTGCCGCGGGCAGAAGTGGGAGGGAGCAGGCGGGAGCGAGCGGGAGCGGGAGGGAGCGAGCGGGAGCAGGTGGGAGTGAGCGAGAGCGGGCGGGAGCAGGAGCGAGCGGGCGGGAGCGGGTGGGAGCGGGCGGAAGCGAGCGGGAGCGGGTGGGAGTGGGCGGAAGCGGGAGGGAGTGGGCGGGAGTTGGAGGGAGCGGGCGGAAGCGGGAGGGAGTTGGAGGGAGCGGGCGGGAGGGAGCGGGCGGGAGGGAGCGGGAGCGGGAGGGAGCGGGAGGGAGCGGGCGGGATTGAGCAATATGAACTTTGCCGCCGGCAGAAGCGGGAGGGAGCGGGTGGAAGCGAGCGGGAGCGGGTGGGAGTGAGCGATATGAACTTTTGCCGCGGGCAGAAGTGGGAGGGAGCAGGCGGGAGCGGGAGCGGGAGGGAGCGGGCGGGAGCGAGCGGGAGCAGGTGGGAGTGAGCGAGAGCGGGCGGGAGCGGGAGGGAGTGGGCGGGAGCGAGCGGGATCGGGAGGGAGCGGGCGGGAGCGGTAGGGAGCGGGCGGGAGCGGGAGGGAGTGGGCGGGAGCGAGCGGGAGCGGGAGGGAGCGGGCGGGATTGAGCAATATGACCTTTGCCGTGGGCAGAAGTGGGAGGGAGCGGGCGGGAGTGAGCGTGAGTGGGAGGGAGCGGGCAATATGAACTTTGCCGCGGGATGAAGTGGGAGGGAGCGGGCGGGAGCGAGCGGGAGCGGGAGCAGGAGGGATTGGGCGGGAGCGAGCAATATGAACTTTGCCGCGGGCAGAAGCGGGAGGGAGCGGGCGGGAGTGAGTGGGAGCGGGAGGGAGCGATCAATATGAACTTTGCCGCGGGCAGAAGTGGGAGGGAGCGGGCGGGAGTGAGCGGGAGCGGGAGGGAGCGGGCGGGATTGAGCAATATGAACTTTGCCGTGGGCAGAAGCGGGAGGGAGCGGGCGGGAGTGAGCGTGAGTGGGAGTGGGAGGGAGCGGGCGGAAGCGAGCGGGAGTGGGAGGGAGCGGGCGGGAGCGGGAAGGAGAGGGCGGGAGCGAGCAATATGACCTTTGCCACGGGCAGAAGCGGGAGCGGGTGGGAGCGAGCAATATGAACTTTGCCGCGGGCAAAAGCGGGAGGGAGCGAGCGGGAGCGGGAGGGAGCGAGCAGTATGAACTTTACCGCGGGCAGAAGTGGGCGGGAGCGGGCGGGAGTTAAACTGTCAACAAATGTAGACATTTTAAATCCAGGTTAAAAACATTTCTTTTCTCATGTGTTTGTGCATGAAATCTGCACGATATCTTTAACTTATCCAGACTGTTGCTTGTTTTAATAATTTTAATTTAATTTTTATTATTTAATTTCTTTCTTTTACAGTTTTAAATAAATAAAAGGCGTAAATTTCATAAAATAAAGAATAACCCCTGATGGTTGTCTTCTAAATTGCATAAGACGGCTTAGGGGTTAGGGTTAGGACGTAGGACATGTTTTGTAATTATACCACAACCAGCAATTGTACATGAAATGTGCTACACAAATACATTTGACTTTAAGTTTAGCTCATGGAAAATGGGAGCAAAAAGAAAACTTATTATATTTTTGTTCATTGTCTGTAAATTCAATTCAATTCAATTCAATTCAATTCAATTCAATTTTATTTATATAGCGCCAGATTACAACAATTGTCATCTCAAGGCACTTAAGTAATATAGTCCAATTCAAGCCAATTGGAATTCAATTCATTGTAATCATAATCCAATTAATTCATATAGAGCTAATTAAAAAAATTAATATCCTAGCTAAGGAAACCAACAGATTGCACCGAAATGTGTCTTCAGTCCAATCTCCCGTCCTGAGCGTGCCTGTGGCAACTGTGGAAAGGAACGACTCCCTTTTAACAGGAAGAAACCTCTGGCAGAACCAGACTCAGGAAGGGTGGCCATCCGCCTCGACCAGCTGGGGTTTGAGAAGACAGAAAAGAGGGAAAAGAGGGGGGAAAAACACCATAACGCCATTCAAAGGATATCTGTTGGAACAGGGAAACATAGGTTAATAACCACAATAATGTCACATGTACATAAAATCAATTTTGAAATTAAACAGGGGGAAAAAGAGAGCAAAGTGAGGAAAGGTGTGACAGATGAGGTCCCCCAGCAGTCTAAGCCTATAGCAGCTTAACTATGGGATGTTTCAGTATTACCTGAGCCATCCCTAACTATAAGCTTTATCGAAAAGAAAAGTTTTAAGCCTAATCTTAAAAGTGGAAAGGGTGTCTGCTTCCCGGACATTTACTGGCAGCTTATTCCACAAGAGAGGGGCCTGATAACTGAAGGCTCTACCTCCCATTCTACTTTTAGAAACTCTGGGAACAACAAGTAAACCTGCAGTTTGGGAGCGAAGTGCTCTGTTAGGAAAATATTGTACAATGAGATCTTTAAGATATGATGGAGCTCGGTCATTAAGAGCTTTATATGTGAGGAGAAGAATCTTAAATTCTATTCTGAATTTAACAGGGAGCCAATGAAGAGAAGCTAAAACTGGAGACACATGATCTCTCCTGTTAGTTCTCATCAGAACTCTGGCTGCAGCATTTTGGATCAGCTGGAGGCTTTTCAGAGAATATGTGGGACAGCCCAATAATAAGGAATTACAGTAGTCCAATCTTGAAGTAACAAATGCATGAACTAGTTTCTCTGCATCACCTTGAGACAGGATGTTCCTGATTTTGGCAATATTACGAAGGTGAAAGAAGGCAGTCCTAGAAACCAGTTTTATATGTGCGTCAAATGATAAATTCTGGTCAAAAATAACTCCAAGGTTCCTCACTGTAGAACTAGAAGCCAAGGAAATACCATCTAGAGTAACTATATAACTAGACAATTTCTCCCTGAAGCGCTCAGGTCCAAAGAGAACAACTTCAGTTTTGTCTGAATTTAAAAGCAGACAGTTCTGAGTCATCCAGGTCTTTATGTCTTTAAGACAGGCTTGTAGCCTGACCAACCTGTAGGTTTCATCTGGTTTCATAGATAAGTACAGCTGAGTATCATCAGCATAACAATGGAAATTTATGCCATGCTGTCTGATAATGTTACCTAATGGAAGCATGTATAAAGTAAAAAGAATCGGTCCAAGCACAGAACCCTGAGGAACTCCATGACTTACTCCAACGTGTGAGGAAGATTCCTCATTTACAAGAACAAACTGGAATCTATCAGATGTGGTCCTGAGAATTGTTAAAGTTGTAAATTTGCATCCGTGTGTCTAATAGGGTTAGGTCAGAGAATAGAGGTGTGAATGTGAGACAATGTGGCTCAACAAGTGTTAGGTTGGTGAAACCAACATTAACAGAGAGCAGAAGATGTTCAGGCAGGTAAACCATTCACAGCGGGAGCGGGCGGGACCGGGCAGGAGCGGGAGGGAACGGGAGGGAGCGGGTGGGAGCGAGCGGGAGCGGGATGGAGCGGGCGGGATTGAGCAATATGAACTTTGCCACTGGCCGAAGCGGGAGGGAGCGGGCGGGAGTGAGCGGGAGCGGGTGGGAGTGGGCGGGAGCGAGCGAGAGCGGGCGGGAGCGGGAGCGAGCGGGCGGGAGCGGGTGGGAGCGAGCGGGAGCGGGAGGGAGCGGGCGGAAGCGAGCGGGAGCGGGTGGGAGCGGGAGGGAGCGGGCGGAAGCGAGCGGGAGCGGGCGGGAGCAGGAGCGAGCGGGCGGGAGCGGGTGGGAGCGAGCGGGAGCGGGAGGGAGCGGGCGGAAGCGAGCGGGAGCGGGTGGGAGTGGGCGGAAGCGGGAGGGAGTTGGAGGGAGCGGGCGGGAGGGAGCGGGCGGGAGGGAGCGGGAGCGGGAGGGAGCGGGCGGGATTGAGCAATATGAACTTTGCCGCCGGCAGAAGAGGGAGGGAGGGGGCGGGAGTGAGCGGGAGGGAGCGGGCGGGATTGAGCAATATGAACTTTGCCGCCGGCAGAAGAGGGAGGGAGGGGGCGGGAGTGAGCGGGAGGGAGCGGGTGGGAGTGAGCGATATGAACTTTTGCCGCGGGCAGAAGTGGGAGAGAGCAGGCGGGAGCGAGCGGGAGCGGGAGGGAGCGGGCGGGAGCGAGCGGGAGCAGGTGGGAGTGAGCGAGAGCGGGCGGGAGCGGGAGGGAGTGGGCGGGAGCGAGCGGGATCGGGAGGGAGCGGGCGGAAGCGGGAGGGAGTTGGAGGGAGCGGGCGGGAGGGAGCGGGAGCGGGAGGGAGCGGGCGGGATTGAGCAATATGACCTTTGCCGTGGGCAGAAGCGGGAGGGAGCGGGCGGGAGTGAGCGTGAGTGGGAGGGAGTGAGCGATATGAACTTTTGCCGCGGGCAGAAGTGGGAGGGAGCAGGCGGGAGCGAGCGGGAGCGGGAGGGAGCGGGCGGGAGCGAGCGGGAGCAGGTGGGAGTGAGCGAGAGCGAGCGGGAGCGGGATGGAGCGGGCGGGATTGAGCAATATGAACTTTGCCGCTGGCCGAAGCGGGAGGGAGCGGGAGGGAGCGAGCGGGAGCAGGAGGGAGCGGGCGGAAGCGAGCGGGAGTGGGAGGGAGCGGGCGGGATTTAGCAATATGACCTTTGCCGTGGGCAGAAGCGGGAGGGAGCGGGCGGGAGTGAGCGTGAGTGGGAGGGAGCGGGCAATATGAACTTTTTCGCGGGATGAAGTGGGAGGGAGCGGGCGGGAGCGAGCGGGAGAGGGAACGGGAGGGAGCGAGCAGTATGAACTTTGCCGCGGGCGGAAGCGGGAGGGAGCGGGCGGGAGCGGGGAGCGAGCGGGAGCAGGAGGGATTGGGCGGGGGGCGAGCAATATGAACTTTGCCGCGGGCAGAAGCAGGAGGGAGCGGGCGGGAGTGAGCGGGAGCGGGAGGGAGCGATCAATATGAACTTTGCCGCGGGCAGAAGTGGGAGGGAGCGGGCGGGAGTGAGCGGGAGCGGGAGGGAGCGGGCGGGATTGAGCAATATGAACTTTGCCGTAGGCAGAAGCGGGAGGGAGCGGGCGGGAGTGAGCGTGAGTGGGAGGGAGTGGGCGGAAGCGAGCGGGAGTGGGAGGGAGCGGGCGGGAGCGGGAAGGAGTGGGCGGGAGCAGGTGGGAGCGAGCGGGATCGGGAGGGAGCGGGCGGGAGCGGGAGGGAGTGGGCGGGAGCGGGAGGGAGAAGGCGGGATTGAGCAATATGACCTTTGCCGTGGGCAGAAGCGGGAGGGAGCGGGCGGGAGTGAGCGTGAGTGGGAGGGAGCGGGCGGAAGCGAGCGGGAGCGGGTGGGAGTGAGCGAGAGCGGGAGGGAGTGGGCGGGAGCGAGCGGGAGCGGGCGGGAGCGGGTGGGAGCGAGCAATATGAACTTTGCCGTGGGCAGAAGCGGGAGGGAGCGGGCGGGAGTGAGCGGGAGTGGGAGGGAGCGGGCGGAAGCGAGCGGGAGTGGGTGGGAGCGAGCGGGAGTGGGTGGGAGCGGGAGCGGGTGGGAGTGAGCGAGAGCGGGCGGGAGCGGGAGGGAGCGGGTGGGAGCGAGCGGGAGTGGGTGGGAGCGAGCGGGATCGGGAGGGAGCGGGCGGGAGCGGTAGGGAGCGGGCGGGAGCGGGAGGGAGTGGGCGGGAGCGAGCGGTAGCGGGAGGGAGCAATATGAACTTTGCCGCTAGCAGAAGCGGGAGTGAGCGGGCGGGAGCGGGCGGAAGCGAGCGGGAGCTGGCGTGAGTGAGCGATATGAACTTTGCCGCGGGCAGAAGTGGGAGGGAGCAGGCGGGAGCGAGCGGGAGCGGGAGGGAGCGGGCGGGAGCGAGCGGGAGCGGGCGGGAGCGGGCGGAAGCGAGCGGGAGCTGACGGGAGTGAGCGATATGAACTTTGCCGTGGGCAGAAGTGGGAGGGAGCGAGCGGGAGCGGGAGGGAGCAGGCGGGAGCGAGCGGGAGCGGGAGGGAGCGGGCGGGAGTGAGCGGGAGCGGGAGGGAGCGGGAGGGAGCGAGCGGGAGCAGGAGGGAGCGGGCGGGAGCGGGTGGGAGCGAGCAGTATGAACTTTGCCGCGGGCAGAAGCGGGAGGGAGCGTGCGGGAGCGAGCAGTATGAACTTTACCGCGGGCAGAAGCGGATAGCGGGCGGGAGCGAGCGGGAGTGAGCGGGAGCGGGAGGGATTGAGCAATATGAACTTTGCCGGTGGCCGAAGCGGGAGGGAACGGGCGGGAGTGAGCGGGAGCGGGAGGGAGCGGGCGGAAGCGAGCGGGAGCGGGTGGGAGTGAGCGATATGAACTTTGCCGCGGGCAGAAGTGGGAGGGAGCAGGCGGGAGCGAGCGGGAGCCAGCGAGAGCGGGTGGGAGCAGGAGCGAGCGGGCGGGAGCGGGTGGGAGCGAGCAATATGAACTTTGCCTTGGGCAGAAGTGGGAGGGAGCGAGCGGGAGCGGGAGGGAGCGGGCGGGAGCGAGCGGGAGCGGGCGGGAGCGAGCAATAAGAACTTTGCCACGGGCAGAAGCGGGAGCGGGTGGGAGCGAGCGAGCGGGAGCAGGAGGGAGCGAGCGAGAGCAGGCGGGAGAGGGCGGGGAGCGAGCAATATGACCTTTGCCGCGGGCAGAAGCGGGAGGGAGCGAGTGGGAGCGTGCGGGAGCGAGCAGTATGAACTTTACCGCGGGCAGAAGTGGGCGGGAGCGGGCGGGAGCGGGCGGGAGCGAGCGGGAGTTAAACTGTCAACAAATGTAGACATTTTAAATCCAGGTTAAAAACATTTCTTTTCTCATGTGTTTGTGCATGAAATCTGCACGATATCTTTAACTTATCCAGACTGTTGCTTGTTTTAATAATTTTAATATAATTTTTATTATTTAATTTCTTTCTTTTACAGTTTTAAATAAATAAAAGGCGTAAATTTCATAAAATAAATGAATAACCCCTGATGGTTGTCTTCTAAATTGCATAAGACGGGTTAGGGGTTAGGGTTAGGACGTAGGACATGTTTTGTAATTATACCACAACCAGCAATTGTACATAAAATGTGCTACACAAAGGGCAGAAGTGGGAGGGAGCGGGAGGGAGCGGGTGGGAGCGGGCGGGAGCGGGAGTGAGTGAGAGAGTCCGGGCAGGAGCGGGAGGGAGTGGGCAGGAGCGGGAGGGAGCGTGTGGTGTGAACTTTGCCGCGGGCAGAAGTGGGAGGGAGCGGGCGGGAGCGGGAGGGAGCGGGCAGAAGCGGGCGGGAGCGGGCGGGAGCGGGAGGGAGTGAGCGAGAGCGGGCGGGAGCGGGAGGGAGTGGGCGGGAGCGAGCGGGATCGGGAGGGAGCGGGCGGGAGCGGTAGGGAGCGGGCGGGAGCGGGAGGGAGTGGGCGGGGAGCGAGCGGGAGCGGGAGGGAGCGGGCGGGATTGAGCAATATGACCTTTGCCGTGGGCAGAAGTGGGAGGGAGCGGGCGGGAGTGAGCGTGAGTGGGAGGGAGCGGGCAATATGAACTTTGCCGCGGGATGAAGTGGGAGGGAGCGGGCGGGAGCGAGCGGGAGCGGGAGCAGGAGGGATTGGGCGGGAGCGAGCAATATGAACTTTGCCGCGGGCAGAAGCGGGAGGGAGCGGGCGGGAGTGAGTGGGAGCGGGAGGGAGCGATCAATATGAACTTTGCCGCGGGCAGAAGTGGGAGGGAGCGGGCGGGAGTGAGCGGGAGCGGGAGGGAGCGGGCGGGATTGAGCAATATGAACTTTGCCGTGGGCAGAAGCGGGAGGGAGCGGGCGGGAGTGAGCGTGAGTGGGAGTGGGAGGGAGCGGGCGGAAGCGAGCGGGAGTGGGAGGGAGCGGGCGGGAGCGGGAAGGAGAGGGCGGGAGCGAGCAATATGACCTTTGCCACGGGCAGAAGCGGGAGCGGGTGGGAGCGAAAATATGAACTTTGCCGCGGGCAGAAGCGGGAGGGAGCGAGCGGGAGCGGGAGGGAGCGAGCAGTATGAACTTTACCGCGGGCAGAAGTGGGCGGGAGCGGGCGGGAGCGAGCGGGAGTTAAACTGTCAACAAATGTAGACATTTTAAATCCAGGTTAAAAACATTTCTTTTCTCATGTGTTTGTGCATGAAATCTGCACGATATCTTTAACTTATCCAGACTGTTGCTTGTTTTAATAATTTTAATTTAATTTTTATTATTTAATTTCTTTCTTTTACAGTTTTAAATAAATAAAAGGCGTAAATTTCATAAAATAAAGAATAACCCCTGATGGTTGTCTTCTAAATTGCATAAGACGGGTTAGGGGTTAGGGTTAGGACGTAGGACATGTTTTGTAATTATACCACAACCAGCAATTGTACATGAAATGTGCTACACAAATACATTTGACTTTAAGTTTAGCTCATGGAAAATGGGAGCAAAAAGAAAACTTATTATATTTTTGTTCATTGTCTGTAAATGTGGTCCTGAGAATTGTTAAAGTTGTAAATTTGCATCCGTGTGTCTAATAGGGTTAGGTCAGAGAATAGAGGTGTGAATGTGAGACAATGTGGCTCAACAAGTGTTAGGTTGGTGAAACCAACATTAACAGAGAGCAGAAGATGTTCAGGCAGGTAAACCATTCACAGCGGGAGCGGGCGGGACTGGGCAGGAGCGGGATGGAGCGGGCGGGAGTGAGCGGGAGCGGGAGGGAGCGATCAATATGAACTTTGCCGCGGGCAGAAGTGGGAGGGAGCGGGCGGGAGTGAGCGGGAGCGGGAGGGAGCGGGCGGGATTGAGCAATATGAACTTTGCCGTAGGCAGAAGCGGGAGGGAGCGGGCGGGAGTGAGCGTGAGTGGGAGGGAGTGGGCGGAAGCGAGCGGGAGTGGGAGGGAGCGGGCGGGAGCGGGAAGGAGTGGGCGGGAGCAGGTGGGAGCGAGCGGGATCGGGAGGGAGCGGGCGGGAGCGGGAGGGAGTGGGCGGGAGCGGGAGGGAGAAGGCGGGATTGAGCAATATGACCTTTGCCGTGGGCAGAAGCGGGAGGGAGCGGGCGGGAGTGAGCGTGAGTGGGAGGGAGCGGGCGGAAGCGAGCGGGAGCGGGTGGGAGTGAGCGAGAGCGGGAGGGAGTGGGCGGGAGCGAGCGGGAGCGGGCGGGAGCGGGTGGGAGCGAGCAATATGAACTTTGCCGTGGGCAGAAGCGGGAGGGAGCGGGCGGGAGTGAGCGGGAGTGGGAGGGAGCGGGCGGAAGCAAGCGGGAGCGGGTGGGAGTGAGCGAGAGCGGGCGGGAGCGGGAGGGAGCGGGTGGGAGCGAGCGGGAGTGGGTGGGAGCGAGCGGGATCGGGAGGGAGCGGGCGGGAGCGGTAGGGAGTTGGCGGGAGCGGGAGGGAGTGGGCGGGAGCGAGCGGTAGCGGGAGGGAGCAATATGAACTTTGCCGCTAGCAGAAGCGGGAGTGAGCGGGCGGGAGCGGGCGGAAGCGAGCGGGAGCTGGCGTGAGTGAGCGATATGAACTTTGCCGCGGGCAGAAGTGGGAGGGAGCAGGCGGGAGCGAGCGGGAGCGGGAGGGAGCGGGCGGGAGCGAGCGGGAGCGGGCGGGAGCGGGCGGAAGCGAGCGGGAGCTGACGGGAGTGAGCGATATGAACTTTGCCGTGGGCAGAAGTGGGAGGGAGCGAGCGGGAGCGGGAGGGAGCAGGCGGGAGCGAGCGGGAGCGGGAGGGAGCGGGCGGGAGTGAGCGGGAGCGGGAGGGAGCGGGAGGGAGCGAGCGGGAGCAGGAGGGAGCGGGCGGGAGCGGGTGGGAGCGAGCAGTATGAACTTTGCCGCGGGCAGAAGCGGGAGGGAGCGTGCGGGAGCGAGCAGTATGAACTTTACCGCGGGCAGAAGCGGATAGCGGGCGGGAGCGAGCGGGAGTGAGCGGGAGCGGGAGGGAGCGGGAGGGATTGAGCAATATGAACTTTGCCGGTGGCCGAAGCGGGAGGGAACGGGCGGGAGTGAGCGGGAGCGGGAGGGAGCGGGCGGAAGCGAGCGGGAGCGGGTGGGAGTGAGCGATATGAACTTTGCCGCGGGCAGAAGTGGGAGGGAGCAGGCGGGAGCGAGCGGGAGCGGGAGGGAGCGAGCAATATGGACTTTGCCGCGGGCAGAAGTGGGAGGGAGCAGGCGGGAGCGAGCGGGAGCCAGCGAGAGCGGGTGGGAGCAGGAGCGAGCGGGCGGGAGCGGGTGGGAGCGAGCAATATGAACTTTGCCTTGGGCAGAAGTGGGAGGGAGCGAGCGGGAGCGGGAGGGAGCGGGCGGGAGCGAGCGGGAGCGGGCGGGAGCGAGCAATAAGAACTTTGCCACGGGCAGAAGCGGGAGCGGGTGGGAGCGAGCGAGCGGGAGCAGGAGGGAGCGAGCGAGAGCAGGCGGGAGAGGGCGGGAGCGAGCAATAAGAACTTTGCCACGGGCAGAAGCGGGAGCGGGTGGGAGCGAGCGAGCGGGAGCAGGAGGGAGCGAGCGAGAGCAGGCGGGAGAGGGCGGGAGCGAGCAATATGACCTTTGCCGCGGGCAGAAGCGGGAGGGAGCGAGTGGGAGCGTGCGGGAGCGAGCAGTATGAACTTTACCGCGGGCAGAAGTGGGCGGGAGCGGGCGGGAGCGGGCGGGAGCGAGCGGGAGTTAAACTGTCAACAAATGTAGACATTTTAAATCCAGGTTAAAAACATTTCTTTTCTCATGTGTTTGTGCATGAAATCTGCACGATATCTTTAACTTATCCAGACTGTTGCTTGTTTTAATAATTTTAATATAATTTTTATTATTTAATTTCTTTCTTTTACAGTTTTAAATAAATAAAAGGCGTAAATTTCATAAAATAAATGAATAACCCCTGATGGTTGTCTTCTAAATTGCATAAGACGGGTTAGGGGTTAGGGTTAGGACGTAGGACATGTTTTGTAATTATACCACAACCAGCAATTGTACATAAAATGTGCTACACAAAGGGCAGAAGTGGGAGGGAGCGGGAGGGAGCGGGTGGGAGCGGGCGGGAGCGGGAGTGAGTGAGAGAGTCCGGGCAGGAGCGGGAGGGAGTGGGCAGGAGCGGGAGGGAGCGTGTGGTGTGAACTTTGCCGCGGGCAGAAGTGGGAGGGAGCGGGCGGGAGCGGGAGGGAGCGGGCAGAAGCGGGCGGGAGCGGGCGGGAGCGGGAGGGAGTGAGCGAGAGCGGGCGGGAGCGGGAGGGAGTGGGCGGGAGCGAGCGGGATCGGGAGGGAGCGGGCGGGAGCGGTAGGGAGCGGGCGGGAGCGGGAGGGAGTGGGCGGGAGCGAGCGGGAGCGGGAGGGAGCGGGCGGGATTGAGCAATATGACCTTTGCCGTGGGCAGAAGTGGGAGGGAGCGGGCGGGAGTGAGCGTGAGTGGGAGGGAGCGGGCAATATGAACTTTGCCGCGGGATGAAGTGGGAGGGAGCGGGCGGGAGCGAGCGGGAGCGGGAGCAGGAGGGATTGGGCGGGAGCGAGCAATATGAACTTTGCCGCGGGCAGAAGCGGGAGGGAGCGGGCGGGAGTGAGTGGGAGCGGGAGGGAGCGATCAATATGAACTTTGCCGCGGGCAGAAGTGGGAGGGAGCGGGCGGGAGTGAGCGGGAGCGGGAGGGAGCGGGCGGGATTGAGCAATATGAACTTTGCCGTGGGCAGAAGCGGGAGGGAGCGGGCGGGAGTGAGCGTGAGTGGGAGTGGGAGGGAGCGGGCGGAAGCGAGCGGGAGTGGGAGGGAGCGGGCGGGAGCGGGAAGGAGAGGGCGGGAGCGAGCAATATGACCTTTGCCACGGGCAGAAGCGGGAGCGGGTGGGAGCGAAAATATGAACTTTGCCGCGGGCAGAAGCGGGAGGGAGCGAGCGGGAGCGGGAGGGAGCGAGCAGTATGAACTTTACCGCGGGCAGAAGTGGGCGGGAGTGGGCGGGAGCGAGCGGGAGTTAAACTGTCAACAAATGTAGACATTTTAAATCCAGGTTAAAAACATTTCTTTTCTCATGTGTTTGTGCATGAAATCTGCACGATATCTTTAACTTATCCAGACTGTTGCTTGTTTTAATAATTTTAATTTAATTTTTATTATTTAATTTCTTTCTTTTACAGTTTTAAATAAATAAAAGGCGTAAATTTCATAAAATAAAGAATAACCCCTGATGGTTGTCTTCTAAATTGCATAAGACGGGTTAGGGGTTAGGGTTAGGACGTAGGACATGTTTTGTAATTATACCACAACCAGCAATTGTACATGAAATGTGCTACACAAATACATTTGACTTTAAGTTTAGCTCATGGAAAATGGGAGCAAAAAGAAAACTTATTATATTTTTGTTCATTGTCTGTAAATGTGGTCCTGAGAATTGTTAAAGTTGTAAATTTGCATCCGTGTGTCTAATAGGGTTAGGTCAGAGAATAGAGGTGTGAATGTGAGACAATGTGGCTCAACAAGTGTTAGGTTGGTGAAACCAACATTAACAGAGAGCAGAAGATGTTCAGGCAGGTAAACCATTCACAGCGGGAGCGGGCGGGACTGGGCAGGAGCGGGAGGGAACGGGAGGGAGCGGGTGGGAGCGAGCGGGAGCGGGATGGAGCGGGCGGGATTGAGCAATATGAACTTTGCCGCTGGCCGAAGCGGGAGGGAGCGGGCGGGAGTGAGCGGGAGCGGGTGGGAGTGAGCGATATGAACTTTGCCGCGGGCAGAAGTGGGAGGGAGCAGGCGGGAGCGAGCGGGAGCGGGAGGGAGTGGGCGGGAGCGAGCGAGAGCGGGCGGGAGCAGGAGCGAGCGGGCGGGAGCGGGTGGGAGCGAGCGGGAGCGGGAGGGAGCGGGCGGAAGCGAGCGGGAGCGGGTGGGAGTGGGCGGAAGCGGGAGGGAGTTGGAGGGAGCGGGCGGGAGGGAGCGGGAGCGGGAGGGAGCGGGCGGGATTGAGCAATATGAACTTTGCCGCCGGCAGAAGAGGGAGGGAGCGGGCGGGAGTGAGCGGGAGGGAGCGGGCGGGATTGAGCAATATGAACTTTGCCGCCGGCAGAAGCGGGAGGGAGCGGGTGGGAGTGAGCGATATGAACTTTTGCCGCGGGCAGAAGTGGGAGGGAGCAGGCGGGAGCGAGCGGGAGCGGGAGGGAGCGGGCGGGAGCGAGCGGGAGCAGGTGGGAGTGAGCGAGAGCGGGCGGGAGCGGGAGGGAGTGGGCGGGAGCGAGCGGGATCGGGAGGGAGCGGGCGGAAGCGGGAGGGAGTTGGAGGGAGCGGGCGGGAGGGAGCGGGCGGGAGGGAGCGGGAGCGGGAGGGAGCGGGCGGGATTGAGCAATATGACCTTTGCCGTGGGCAGAAGCGGGAGGGAGCGGGCGGGAGTGAGCGTGAGTGGGAGGGAGTGAGCGATATGAACTTTTGCCGCGGGCAGAAGTGGGAGGGAGCAGGCGGGAGCGAGCGGGAGCGGGAGGGAGTGGGCGGGAGCGAGCGGGAGCAGGTGGGAGTGAGCGAGAGCGGGCGGGAGCGGGAGGGAGTGGGCGGGAGCGAGCTGGATCGGGAGGGAGTGGGCGGGAGCGGTAGGGAGCGGGCGGGAGCGAGCGGGAGCGGGATGGAGCGGGCGGGATTGAGCAATATGACCTTTGCCGTGGGCAGAAGTTGGAGGGAGCGGGCGGGAGTGAGCGTGAGTGGGAGGGAGCGGGCAATATGAACTTTGCCGCGGGATGAAGTGGGAGGGAGCGGGCGGGAGCGAGCGGGAGCGGGAGCAGGAGGGATTGGGCGGGAGCGAGCAATATGAACTTTGCCGCGGGCAGAAGCGGGAGGGAGCGGGCGGGAGTGAGCGGGAGCGGGAGGGAGCGATCAATATGAACTTTGCCGCGGGCAGAAGTGGGAGGGAGCGGGCGGGAGTGAGCGGGAGCGGGAGGGAGCGGGCGGGATTGAGCAATATGAACTTTGCCGTGGGCAGAAGCGGGAGGGAGCGGGCGGGAGTGAGCGTGAGTGGGAGGGAGCGGGCGGAAGCGAGCGGGAGTGGGAGGGAGCGGGCGGGAGCGGGCGGGAAGGAGAGGGCGGGAGCGAGCAATATGAACTTTGCCGCGGGCAGAAGTGGTCGGGAGCGAGCAGGAGTTAAACTGTCAACAAATGTAGACATTTTAAATCCAGGTTAAAAACATTTCTTTTCTCATGTGTTTGTGCATGAAATCTGCACGATATCTTTAACTTATCCAGACTGTTGCTTGTTTTAATAATTTGTATTATTTAATTTCTTTCTTTTACAGTTTTAAATAAATAAAAGGCGTAAATTTCATAAAATAAATGAATAACCCCTGATGGTTGTCTTCTAAATTGCATAAGACGGGTTAGGGGTTAGGGTTAGGACGTAGGACATGTTTTGTAATTATACCACAACCAGCAATTGTACATGAAATGTGCTACACAAATACATTTGACTTTAAGTTTAGCTCATGGAAAATGGGAGCAAAAAGAAAACTTATTATATTTTTGTTCATTGTATGTAAATGTGGTCCTGAGAATTGTTAAAAGTTGTAAATTTGCATCCGTGGGTCTAATAGGGTTAGGTCAGAGAATAGAGGTGTGAATATGAGACAATGTGGCTCAACAAGTGTTAGGTTGGTGAAACCAACATTAACAGAGAGCAGAAGATGTTCAGGCAGGTAAACCATTTACAGCGGGAGAGGGCGGGACAAGGCAGGAGCGGGAGGGAACGGGAGGGAGCGGGATGGAGCGGGCGGGGAGCGAGCGGGAGCGGGTGGGAGCGGGATGGAGCGGGCGGGAGCGGGAGGGAGTGAGCGGGACCGGGCAGGAGCGGGCGGGGATGGCATGGAGCGGGAGTCAGCTGGTGGTGTGAACTTTGCCGCGGGCAGAAGTGGGAAGGAGCGGGCAGAAGCGGGAGGGAGCGGGCAGAAGCGGGAGGGAGCAGGAGGGAGCGGACGGGAGCGAGCGGGAGCGGGCGGGAGCGGGCGGGGATGGCATGGAGCGGGAGTCAGCTGGTGGTGTGAACTTTGCCGCGGGCAGAAGTGGGAGGGAGCGGGCGGGAGCGGGCAGAAGCGGGAGGGAGCGGGCGGGAGCGGGAGGGAGCGGACGGGAGCGAGCGGGAGCGGGCGGGAGCGGGAGGAAGTGAACGGGACCGGGCAGGAGCGGGAGGGAGCGGGCGGAAGCGAGCGGGAGCGGGAGGGAGCGGGCGGGAGCGGGAGGGATTGAACGGGACCGGGCAGAAGCGGGAGGGAGCGGGAGCGGGGTGGAGCGGGCGGAAGCGAGCGGGAGTGGGCGGGAGCGGGAGGGAGCGAGCGGGAGCGGGAGGGAGCGGGCGGGATTGAGCAATATGACCTTTGCCGTGGGCAGAAGCGGGAGGGAGCGGGCGGGAGTGAGCGTGAGTGGGAGGGAGCGGGCGGAAGCGAGCGGGAGCGGGTGGGAGTGAGCGGGAGCGGGTGGGAGCGAGTGATATGAACTTTGCCGCGGGCAGAAGAGGGAGGGAGCAGGCGGGAGCGAGCGGGAGCGGGAGGGAGCAGGCGGGAGCGGGTGGGAGCGAGCGGGAGCAGGAGGGATCGAGCGAGAGCGGACGGGAGAGGGCGGGAGCAGGAGGGAGCGGGCGGGAGCGGGCGGGAGCGGGCGGGAGCGAGCGGGAGCGAGCGGGACTGGGAGGGAGCGAGCAGTATGAACAATGCCACGGGCAGAAGTGGGAGGGAGCAGGCGGGAGCGGGAGGGATTGAACGGGACCGGGCAGAAGCGGGAGGGAGCGGGCGGAAGCGAGCGGGAGCGGGCGGGAGCGGGAGGGAGCGAGCGGGAGCGGGAGGGAGCGGGCGGGATTGAGCAATATGAACTTTGCCGTGGGCAGAAGCGGGAGGGAGCGGGCGGGAGTGAGCGTGAGTGGGAGGGAGCGGGCGGAAGCGAGCGGGAGCGGGTGGGAGTGAGCGATATGAACTTTGCCGCGGGCAGAAGTGGGAGGGAACGGGCGGGAGTGAGCGGGAGTGGGAGGGAAAGGGCGGGAGCGGGAAGGAGTGGGCGGGAGCGAGCGGGAGCGGGCGGGAGCGGGTGGGAGCGAGCAATATGAACTTTGCCGTGGGCAGAAGCGGGAGGGAGTGGGCGGGAGTGAGCGTGAGTGGGAGGGAGCGGGCGGAAAGCGAGCGGGAGCGGGTGGGAGTGAGCGATATGAACTTTGCCGCGGGCAGAAGTGGGAGGGAGCAGGCGGGAGCGGGAGGGAAAGGGCGGGAGCGGGAAGGAGTGGGCGGGAGCGAGCGGGAGCGGGCGGGAGCGGGTGGGAGCGGGAGGGAGCGGGCGGAAGCGAGCGGGAGCGGGTGGGAGTGAGCGATATGAACTTTGCCGCGGGCAGAAGTGGGAGGGAGCAGGCGGGAGCGGGAGGGAAAGGGCGGGAGCGGGAAGGAGTGGGCGGGAGCGAGCGGGAGCGGGCGGGAGCGGGTGGGAGCGAGCAACAGCGGGCGGGAGCGGGAGGGAGCGGGTGGGAGCGAGCGGGAGTGGGCGGGAGCGAGCGGGATCGGGAGGGAGCGGGAGCGGGAGGGAGCGGGCGGGATTGAGCAATATGAACTTTGCCGCTAGCAGAAGCGGGAGGGAGCGGGCGGGAGCGGGTGGAAGCGAGCGGGAGCGGGTGGGAGCGAGTGATATGAACTTTGTCGCTAGCAGAAGCGGGAGGGAGCGGGCGGAAGCGAGCGGGAGCGGGTGGGAGCGAGTGATATGAACTTTGCCGCGGGCAGAAGTGGGAGGGAGCAGGCGGGAGCGAGCGGGAGCGGGAGGGAGCGGGCGGGAGCGGGTGGGAGCGAGCGGGAGCAGGAGGGAGCGAGCGAGAGCGGGCGGGAGAGGGCGGGAGCGAGCAATATGAACTTTGCCACGGGCAGAAGCGGGAGGGAGCGAGCGGGAGCAGGAGGGAGCGAGCGAGAGCGGGACGGAGCGAGCGGGAGTTAAACTGTCAACAAATGTAGACATTTTAAATCCAGGTTAAAAACATTTCTTTTCTCATGTGTTTGTGCATGAAATCTGCACGATATCTTTAACTTATCCAGACTGTTGCTTGTATTAATAATTTTAATATAATTTTTATTATTTAATTTCTTTCTTTTACAGTTTTAAATAAATAAAAGGCGTAAATTTCATAAAATAAATGAATAACCCCTGATGGTTGTCTTCTAAATTGCATAAGACGGATTAGGGGTTAGGGTTAGGACGTAGGACAAGTTTTGTAATTATACCACAACCAGCAATTGTACATGAAATGTGCTACACAAATACATTTGACTTTAAGTTTAGCTCATGGAAAATGGGAGCAAAAAGAAAACTTATTATATTTTTGTTCATTGTATGTAAATGTGGTCCTGAGAATTGTTAAAAGTTGTAAATTTGCATCCGTGGGTCTAATAGGGTTAGGTCAGAGAATAGAGGTGTGAATATGAGACAATGTGGCTCAACAAGTGTTAGGTTGGTGAAACCAACATTAACAGAGAGCAGAAGATGTTCAGGCAGGTAAACCATTTACAGCGGGAGCGGGAGGGAGCGGGCAGAAGAGGGAGGGAGCGGGAGGGAGCGGGCGGGAGATAGCGGGAGCGGGAGGGAGTGGGCGGGAGCGAGTCGGAGCGGGACCGGGAGGGAGCGGGCAGGAGCGGGAGGGAGCGGGCGGGCGCGAACTGGAGCGAGCGGGACCGGGCAGAAGCGGTAGGGAGTGGGCGGGAGCGAGCAATATGAACTTTGCCGCGGGCAGAAGCGGGAGGGAGCGGGCGGGAGCGAGCAATATGAACTTTGCCGCGGGCAGAAGCGGGAGGGAGCGAGCAATATGAACTTTGCCGCGGGCAGAAGCGGGAGGGAGCGGGCGGGAGTGAGCAATATGAACTTTGCCGTGGGCAGAAGCGGGAGGGAACGGGCGGGAGTGAGCGGGAGTGGGAGGGAGCGGGCGGGAGCGGGAGGAAGTGAACGGGACCGGGCAGGAGCGGGAGGGAGCGGGCGGGAGCGAGCGGGAGCGGGAGGGAGTGGACGGGAGCGAGCGGGACTGGGAGGGAGCGAGCAGTATGAACAATGCCACGGGCAGAAGTGGGAGGGAGCAGGCGGGAGCGGGAGGGATTGAACAGGACCGGGCAGAAGCGGGAGGGAGCGGGAGCGGGGTGGAGCGGGCGGAAGCGAGCGGGAGCGGGCGGGACCGGGAGGGAGCGAGCGGGAGCGGGAGGGAGCGGGCGGGATTGAGCAATATGAACTTTGCCGTGGGCAGAAGCGGGAGGGAGCGGGCGGGAGTGAGCGTGAGTGGGAGGGAGCGGGCGGAAGCGAGCGGGAGCGGGTGGGAGTGAGCGATATGAACTTTGCCGCGGGCAGAAGTGGGAGGGAACGGGCGGGAGTGAGCGGGAGTGGGAGGGAAAGGGCGGGAGCGGGAAGGAGTGGGCGGGGAGCGAGCGGGAGCGGGCGGGAGTGGGTGGGAGCGAGCAATATGAACTTTGCCGTGGGCAGAAGCGGGAGGGAGTGGTCGGGAGTGAGCGTGAGTGGGAGGGAGCGGGCGGAAAGCGAGCGGGAGCGGGTGGGAGTGAGCGATATGAACTTTGCCGCGGGCAGAAGTGGGAGGGAGCAGGCGGGAGCGGGAGGGAAAGGGCGGGAGCGGGAAGGAGTGGGCGGGAGCGAGCGGGAGCGGGCGGGAGCGGGTGGGAGCGGGAGGGAGCGGGCGGAAGCGAGCGGGAGCGGGTGGGAGTGAGCGATATGAACTTTGCCGCGGGCAGAAGTGGGAGGGAGCAGGCGGGAGCGGGAGGGAAAGGGCGGGAGCGGGAAGGAGTGGGCGGGAGCGAGCGGGAGCGGGCGGGAGCGGGTGGGAGCGAGCAACAGCGGGCGGGAGCGGGAGGGAGCGGGTGGGAGCGAGCGGGAGTGGGCGGGAGCGAGCGGGATCGGGAGGGAGCGGGAGCGGGAGGGAGCGGGCGGGATTGAGCAATATGAACTTTGCCGCTAGCAGAAGCGGGAGGGAGCGGGCGGGGAGCGGGTGGAAGCGAGCGGGAGCGGGTGGGAGCGAGTGATATGAACTTTGTCGCTAGCAGAAGCGGGAGGGAGCGGGCGGAAGCGAGCGGGAGCGGGTGGGAGCGAGTGATATGAACTTTGCCGCGGGCAGAAGTGGGAGGGAGCAGGCGGGAGCGAGCGGGAGCGGGAGGGAGCGGGCGGGAGCGGGTGGGAGCGAGCGGGAGCAGGAGGGAGCGAGCGAGAGCGGGCGGGAGAGGGCGGGAGCGAGCAATATGAACTTTGCCACGGGCAGAAGCGGGAGGGAGCGAGCGGGAGCAGGAGGGAGCGAGCGAGAGCGGGACGGAGCGAGCGGGAGTTAAACTGTCAACAAATGTAGACATTTTAAATCCAGGTTAAAAACATTTCTTTTCTCATGTGTTTGTGCATGAAATCTGCACGATATCTTTAACTTATCCAGACTGTTGCTTGTATTAATAATTTTAATATAATTTTTATTATTTAATTTCTTTCTTTTACAGTTTTAAATAAATAAAAGGCGTAAATTTCATAAAATAAATGAATAACCCCTGATGGTTGTCTTCTAAATTGCATAAGACGGATTAGGGGTTAGGGTTAGGACGTAGGACAAGTTTTGTAATTATACCACAACCAGCAATTGTACATGAAATGTGCTACACAAATACATTTGACTTTAAGTTTAGCTCATGGAAAATGGGAGCAAAAAGAAAACTTATTATATTTTTGTTCATTGTATGTAAATGTGGTCCTGAGAATTGTTAAAAGTTGTAAATTTGCATCCGTGGGTCTAATAGGGTTAGGTCAGAGAATAGAGGTGTGAATATGAGACAATGTGGCTCAACAAGTGTTAGGTTGGTGAAACCAACATTAACAGAGAGCAGAAGATGTTCAGGCAGGTAAACCATTTACAGCGGGAGCGGGAGGGAGCGGGCAGAAGAGGGAGGGAGCGGGAGGGAGCGGGCGGGAGATAGCGGGGAGCGGGAGGGAGTGGGCGGGAGCGAGTCGGAGCGGGACCGGGAGGGAGCGGGCAGGAGCGGGAGGGAGCGGGCGGGCGCGAACTGGAGCGAGCGGGACCGGCAGAAGCGGTAGGGAGTGGGCGGGGAGCGAGCAATATGAACTTTGCCGCGGGCAGAAGCGGGAGGGGAGCGGGCGGGAGCGAGCAATATGAACTTTGCCGCGGGCAGAAGCGGGAGGGAGCGAGCAATATGAACTTTGCCGCGGGGCAGAAGCGGGAGGGAGCGGGCGGGAGTGAGCGGGAGCGGGAGGGAGAGGGCGGGAGCGGAGGGAGTGAACGGTACCGGGCAGGAGCGGGAGGGAGCGGGCGGGAGCGAGCTGGAGCGAGCGGGACCAGGCAGAAGCGGGAGGGAGCGGGCGGGAGCGAGCAATATGAACTTTGCCGCGGGCAGAAGCGGGAGGGAGAAGGCGGGAGCGAGCGGGAGCGGGCGGGAGCGAGCAATATGAACTTTGCCGCGGGCAGAAGCGGGAGGGAGAAGGCGGGGAGCGAGCGGGACTGGGCAAAAGCGGGAGGGAGCGGGCGGAAGCGAGCGGGAGCGGGCGGGAGCGAGCGGGAGCGGGAGGGAGCGGGCGGAAGCGAGCGGGAGCGGGTGGGAGTGAGCAATATGAACTTTATCGCGGGCAGAAGTGGGAGGGAGGGGGCCGAATCGGGAGGGAGCGGGAGGGAGCGGACGGGAGCGAGCGGGAGCGGGCGGGGAGCGGGTAAGGATGGCATGGAGCGGGAGGGAGCTGGTGGTGTGAACTTTGCCGCGGGCAGAAGTGGGAGGGAGCGGGCGGGAGCGGGAGGGAGCGGGCAGAAGAGGGAGGGAGCGGGAGGGAGCGAGCAGAAGCGGGAGGGAGCGGGCGGGAGCGGGAGGGAGATAGCGGGAGCGGGAGGGAGTGGGCGGGAGCGAGTCGGAGCGGGACCGGGAGGGAGCGGGCAGGAGCGGGAGGGAGCGGGGCGGGCGCGAACTGGAGCGAGCGGGACCGGGCAGAAGCGGTAGGGAGTGGGCGGGAGCGAGCAATATGAACTTTGCCGCGGGCAGAAGCGGGAGGGAGCGGGGCGGGGAGCGAGCAATATGAACTTTGCCGCGGGCAGAAGCGGGAGGGAGCGAGCAATATGAACTTTGCCGCGGGCAGAAGCGGGAGGGAGCGGGCGGGAGTGAGCGGGAGCGGGAGGGAGAGGGCGGGAGCGGGAGGAGTGAACGGTACCGGGCAGGAGCGGGAGGGAGCGGGCGGGAGCGAGCGGGAGCGGGTGGGAGCGGGAGGGAGCGGGAGGGAGCGGGATGGAGCGGGCGGGAGCGAGCGGGAGCGGGTCGGAGCGGGCAGGAGCGGGCGGGATTGAGCAATATGAACTTTGCCGCTTGCCGAAGCGGGAGGGAGCGGTTGGGAGTGAGCGGGAGCGGGTGGGAGTGAGCGATATAACTTTGCTGCGGGCAGAAGTGGGAGGGAGCAGGCGGGAGCGGGAGGGAGTGGGCGGGAGCGAGCGAGAGCGGGAGGGAGCAGGATTGAGCGGACGGGAGCGGGGTGGGAGCGAGCGGGAGCGGGAGGGAGCGGGCGGAAGCGAGCGGGAGCGGGTGGGAGTGGGCGGGAGTTGGAGGGAGCGGGTGGAAGCGGGAGGGAGTGGGCGGGAGTTGGAGGGAGCGGGCGGGAGGGAGCGGGAGCGGGAGGGAGCGGGCGGGATTCAGCAATATGAACTTTGCCGCCGGCAGAAGCGGGAGTGAGCGGGAGCGGGAGGGAGCGGGCGAAAGCGAGCGGGAGCGGGTGGGAGTGAGCGATATGAACTTTGCCGCGGGCAGAAGTGGGAGGGAGCAGGCGGGGGAGCGAGCGGGAGCGGGAGGGAGCGGGGCGGGAGCGAGCGGGAGCGGGCGGAATCGGGTGGGAGCGAGCAATAAGAACTTTGCCACGGGCAGAAGCGGGAGGGAGCGGGAGGGAGCGAGCGGGAGCAGGAGGGAGCGAGCGAGAGTCGGCGGGAGAGGGCGGGAGCGAGCAAAATAACCTTTGCCGCGGGCAGAAGCGGGAGGGGAGCAGGAGGGAGCGGGCGGGAGCGGGTGGGAGCGAGTAATATGAACTTTGCCGCGGGCAGAAGCTGGAGGGAGCGAGCGGGAGCGTGCGGGAGCGAGCAGTATGAACTTTACCGCCGGCAGAAGTGGGCGGGAGTTGGCGGGAGCGAGCGGGAGTTAAACTGTCAACAAATGTAGACATTTTAAATCCAGGTTAAAAACATTTCTTTTCTCATCTGTTTGTGCATGAAATCTGCACGATATCTTTAACTTATCCAGACTGTTGCTTGTTTTAATAATTTTTATTATTTAATTTCTTTCTTTTACAGTTTTAAATAAATAAAAGGCGTAAATTTCATAAAATAAATGAATAACCCCTGATGGTTGTCTTCTAAATTGCATAAGACGGGTTAGGGGTTAGGGTTAGGACGTAGGACATGTTTTGTAATTATACCACAACCAGCAATTGTACATGAAATGTGCTACACAAATACATTTGACTTTAAGTTTAGCTCATGGAAAATGGGAGCAAAAAGAAAACTTATTATATTTTTGTTCATTGTATGTAAATGTGGTCCTGAGAATTGTTAAAGTTGTAAATTTGCATCCGTGGGTCTAATAGGGTTAGGTCAGAGAATAGAGGTGTGAATGTGAGACAATGTGGCTCAACAAGTGTTAGGTTGGTGAAACCAACATTAACAGAGAGCAGAAGATGTTCAGGCAGGTAAACCATTCACAGCGGGAGCGGGCGGGAGCGGGAGGGAACGGGAGGGAGCGGGTGGGAGCGAGCGGGAGCGGGATGGAGCGGGCGGGATTGAGCAATATGAACTTTGCCGCCGGCAGAAGCGGGAGGGAGCGGGCGGGAGTGAGCAATATGAACTTTGCCGCTGGCCGAAGTGGGAGGGAGCGGGAGCGGGTGGGAGGGAGCGGGAGCGGGTGGGAGTGAGCGGGAGCGGGTGGGAGTGAGCGATATGAACTTTGCCGCGGGCAGAAGTGGGAGGGAGCAGGCGGGAGCGAGCGGGAGCGGGAGGGAGTGGGCGGGAGCGAGCGAGAGCGGGCGGGAGCAGGAGCGAGCGGGAGCGGGAGGGAGCGGGCGGAAGCGAGCGGGAGCGGGTGGGAGTGGTTGGAAGCGGGAGGGAGTGGGCGGGAGTTGGAGGGAGCGGGCGGAAGCGGGAGGGAGTTGGAGGGAGCGGGCGGGAGGGAGCGGGCGGGAGATAGCGGGAGCTGGATTGAGCAATAAGAACTTTGCCGCCGGCAGAAGCGGGAGGGAGCGGGTGGAAGCGAGCGGGAGCGGGTGGGAGTGAGCGATATGAACTTTTGCCGCGGGCAGAAGTGGGAGGGAGCAGGCGGGAGCGAGCGGGAGCGGGAAGGAGCGGGCGGGAGCGAGCGGGAGCAGGTGGGAGTGAGCGAGAGCGGGCGGGAGCGGGAGCG
Organism: Leuresthes tenuis; assembly: GCA_036924055.1. Lineage (NCBI taxonomy): Eukaryota > Metazoa > Chordata > Actinopteri > Atheriniformes > Atherinopsidae > Leuresthes > Leuresthes tenuis. Next base: position 38,972,303 of record JAVGWW010000002.1, on the reverse strand, counting down.
GGTGGGAGTGAGCGATATGAACTTTTGCCGCGGGCAGAAGTGGGAGGGAGCAGGCGGGAGCGAGCGGGAGCGGGAAGGAGCGGGCGGGAGCGAGCGGGAGCAGGTGGGAGTGAGCGAGAGCGGGCGGGAGCGGGAGGGAGTGGGCGGGAGCGAGCGGGATCGGGAGGGAGCGGGCGGGAGCGGTAGGGAGCGGGCGGGAGCGGGAGGGAGTGGGCGGGAGTGAGCGGGAGCGGGCGGAAGCGAGCGGGAGCGGGTGGGAGTGAGCGGGAGCGGGTGGGAGCGAGTGATATGAACTTTGCCGCGGGCAGAAGAGGGAGGGAGCAGGCGGGAGCGAGCGGGAGCGGGAGGGAGCAGGCGGGAGCGGGTGGGAGCGAGCGGGAGCAGGAGGGATCGAGCGAGAGCGGACGGGAGAGGGCGGGAGCGAGCAATATGAACTTTGCCACAGGCAGAACGGGGAGGGAGCGGGAGGGAGCGAGCGGGAGCAGGAGGGAGCGAGCGAGAGCGGGACGGAGTGGGCGGGAGCAGGAGGGAGCGGGCGGGAGCGGGCGGGAGCGAGCGGGAGCGAGCGGGACTGGGAGGGAGCGAGCAGTATGAACAATGCCACGGGCAGAAGTGGGAGGGAGCAGGCGGGAGCGGGAGGGATTGAACGGGACCGGGCAGAAGCTGGAGGGAGCGGGCGGAAGCGAGCGGGAGCGGGCGGGAGCGGGAGGGAGCGAGCGGGAGCGGGAGGGAGCGGGCGGGATTGAGCAATATGAACTTTGCCGTGGGCAGAAGCGGGAGGGAGCGGGCGGGAGTGAGCGTGAGTGGGAGGGAGCGGGCGGAAGCGAGCGGGAGCGGGTGGGAGTGAGCGATATGAACTTTGCCGCGGGCAGAAGTGGGAGGGAACGGGCGGGAGTGAGCGGGAGTGGGAGGGAAAGGGCGGGAGCGGGAAGGAGTGGGCGGGAGCGAGCGGGAGCGGGCGGGAGCGGGTGGGAGCGAGCAATATGAACTTTGCCGTGGGCAGAAGCGGGAGGGAGTGGGCGGGAGTGAGCGTGAGTGGGAGGGAGCGGGCGGAAAGCGAGCGGGAGCGGGTGGGAGTGAGCGATATGAACTTTGCCGCGGGCAGAAGTGGGAGGGAGCAGGCGGGAGCGGGAGGGAAAGGGCGGGAGCGGGAAGGAGTGGGCGGGAGCGAGCGGGAGCGGGCGGGAGCGGGTGGGAGCGAGCAATATGAACTTTGCCGTGGGCAGAAGCGGGAGGGAACGGGCGGGAGTGAGCGGGAGTGGGAGGGAGCGGGCGGGAGCGGGAGGAAGTGAACGGGACCGGGCAGGAGCGGGAGGGAGCGGGCGGGAGCGAGCGGGAGCGGGAGGGAGTGGACGGGAGCGAGCGGGACTGGGAGGGAGCGAGCAGTATGAACAATGCCACGGGCAGAAGTGGGAGGGAGCAGGCGGGAGCGGGAGGGATTGAACAGGACCGGGCAGAAGCGGGAGGGAGCGGGAGCGGGGTGGAGCGGGCGGAAGCGAGCGGGAGCGGGCGGGACCGGGAGGGAGCGAGCGGGAGCGGGAGGGAGCGGGCGGGATTGAGCAATATGAACTTTGCCGTGGGCAGAAGCGGGAGGGAGCGGGCGGGAGTGAGCGTGAGTGGGAGGGAGCGGGCGGAAGCGAGCGGGAGCGGGTGGGAGTGAGCGATATGAACTTTGCCGCGGGCAGAAGTGGGAGGGAACGGGCGGGAGTGAGCGGGAGTGGGAGGGAAAGGGCGGGAGCGGGAAGGAGTGGGCGGGAGCGAGCGGGAGCGGGCGGGAGTGGGTGGGAGCGAGCAATATGAACTTTGCCGTGGGCAGAAGCGGGAGGGAGTGGGCGGGAGTGAGCGTGAGTGGGAGGGAGCGGGCGGAAAGCGAGCGGGAGCGGGTGGGAGTGAGCGATATGAACTTTGCCGCGGGCAGAAGTGGGAGGGAGCAGGCGGGAGCGGGAGGGAAAGGGCGGGAGCGGGAAGGAGTGGGCGGGAGCGAGCGGGAGCGGGCGGGAGCGGGTGGGAGCGGGAGGGAGCGGGCGGAAGCGAGCGGGAGCGGGTGGGAGTGAGCGATATGAACTTTGCCGCGGGCAGAAGTGGGAGGGAGCAGGCGGGAGCGGGAGGGAAAGGGCGGGAGCGGGAAGGAGTGGGCGGGAGCGAGCGGGAGCGGGCGGGAGCGGGTGGGAGCGAGCAACAGCGGGCGGGAGCGGGAGGGAGCGGGTGGGAGCGAGCGGGAGTGGGCGGGAGCGAGCGGGATCGGGAGGGAGCGGGAGCGGGAGGGAGCGGGCGGGATTGAGCAATATGAACTTTGCCGCTAGCAGAAGCGGGAGGGAGCGGGCGGGAGCGGGTGGAAGCGAGCGGGAGCGGGTGGGAGCGAGTGATATGAACTTTGTCGCTAGCAGAAGCGGGAGGGAGCGGGCGGAAGCGAGCGGGAGCGGGTGGGAGCGAGTGATATGAACTTTGCCGCGGGCAGAAGTGGGAGGGAGCAGGCGGGAGCGAGCGGGAGCGGGAGGGAGCGGGCGGGAGCGGGTGGGAGCGAGCGGGAGCAGGAGGGAGCGAGCGAGAGCGGGCGGGAGAGGGCGGGAGCGAGCAATATGAACTTTGCCACGGGCAGAAGCGGGAGGGAGCGAGCGGGAGCAGGAGGGAGCGAGCGAGAGCGGGACGGAGCGAGCGGGAGTTAAACTGTCAACAAATGTAGACATTTTAAATCCAGGTTAAAAACATTTCTTTTCTCATGTGTTTGTGCATGAAATCTGCACGATATCTTTAACTTATCCAGACTGTTGCTTGTATTAATAATTTTAATATAATTTTTATTATTTAATTTCTTTCTTTTACAGTTTTAAATAAATAAAAGGCGTAAATTTCATAAAATAAATGAATAACCCCTGATGGTTGTCTTCTAAATTGCATAAGACGGATTAGGGGTTAGGGTTAGGACGTAGGACAAGTTTTGTAATTATACCACAACCAGCAATTGTACATGAAATGTGCTACACAAATACATTTGACTTTAAGTTTAGCTCATGGAAAATGGGAGCAAAAAGAAAACTTATTATATTTTTGTTCATTGTATGTAAATGTGGTCCTGAGAATTGTTAAAAGTTGTAAATTTGCATCCGTGGGTCTAATAGGGTTAGGTCAGAGAATAGAGGTGTGAATATGAGACAATGTGGCTCAACAAGTGTTAGGTTGGTGAAACCAACATTAACAGAGAGCAGAAGATGTTCAGGCAGGTAAACCATTTACAGCGGGAGCGGGAGGGAGCGGGCAGAAGAGGGAGGGAGCGGGAGGGAGCGGGCGGGAGATAGCGGGAGCGGGAGGGAGTGGGCGGGAGCGAGTCGGAGCGGGACCGGGAGGGAGCGGGCAGGAGCGGGAGGGAGCGGGCGGGCGCGAACTGGAGCGAGCGGGACCGGGCAGAAGCGGTAGGGAGTGGGCGGGAGCGAGCAATATGAACTTTGCCGCGGGCAGAAGCGGGAGGGAGCGGGCGGGAGCGAGCAATATGAACTTTGCCGCGGGCAGAAGCGGGAGGGAGCGAGCAATATGAACTTTGCCGCGGGCAGAAGCGGGAGGGAGCGGGCGGGAGTGAGCGGGAGCGGGAGGGAGAGGGCGGGAGCGGGAGGGAGTGAACGGTACCGGGCAGGAGCGGGAGGGAGCGGGCGGGAGCGAGCTGGAGCGAGCGGGACCAGGCAGAAGCGGGAGGGAGCGGGCGGGAGCGAGCAATATGAACTTTGCCGCGGGCAGAAGCGGGAGGGAGAAGGCGGGAGCGAGCGGGAGCGGGCGGGAGCGAGCAATATGAACTTTGCCGCGGGCAGAAGCGGGAGGGAGAAGGCGGGAGCGAGCGGGACTGGGCAAAAGCGGGAGGGAGCGGGCGGAAGCGAGCGGGAGCGGGCGGGAGCGAGCGGGAGCGGGAGGGAGCGGGCGGAAGCGAGCGGGAGCGGGTGGGAGTGAGCAATATGAACTTTATCGCGGGCAGAAGTGGGAGGGAGGGGGCCGAATCGGGAGGGAGCGGGAGGGAGCGGACGGGAGCGAGCGGGAGCGGGCGGGAGCGGGTAAGGATGGCATGGAGCGGGAGGGAGCTGGTGGTGTGAACTTTGCCGCGGGCAGAAGTGGGAGGGAGCGGGCGGGAGCGGGAGGGAGCGGGCAGAAGAGGGAGGGAGCGGGAGGGAGCGAGCAGAAGCGGGAGGGAGCGGGCGGGAGCGGGAGGGAGATAGCGGGAGCGGGAGGGAGTGGGCGGGAGCGAGTCGGAGCGGGACCGGGAGGGAGCGGGCAGGAGCGGGAGGGAGCGGGCGGGCGCGAACTGGAGCGAGCGGGACCGGGCAGAAGCGGTAGGGAGTGGGCGGGAGCGAGCAATATGAACTTTGCCGCGGGCAGAAGCGGGAGGGAGCGGGCGGGAGCGAGCAATATGAACTTTGCCGCGGGCAGAAGCGGGAGGGAGCGAGCAATATGAACTTTGCCGCGGGCAGAAGCGGGAGGGAGCGGGCGGGAGTGAGCGGGAGCGGGAGGGAGAGGGCGGGAGCGGGAGGGAGTGAACGGTACCGGGCAGGAGCGGGAGGGAGCGGGCGGGAGCGAGCGGGAGCGGGTGGGAGCGGGAGGGAGCGGGAGGGAGCGGGATGGAGCGGGCGGGAGCGAGCGGGAGCGGGTCGGAGCGGGCAGGAGCGGGCGGGATTGAGCAATATGAACTTTGCCGCTTGCCGAAGCGGGAGGGAGCGGTTGGGAGTGAGCGGGAGCGGGTGGGAGTGAGCGATATAACTTTGCTGCGGGCAGAAGTGGGAGGGAGCAGGCGGGAGCGAGCGGGAGTGGTAGGGAGCGGGCGGGAGCGGGAGGGAGTGGGCGGGAGCGAGCGAGAGCGGGAGGGAGCAGGATTGAGCGGACGGGAGCGGGTGGGAGCGAGCGGGAGCGGGAGGGAGCGGGCGGAAGCGAGCGGGAGCGGGTGGGAGTGGGCGGGAGTTGGAGGGAGCGGGTGGAAGCGGGAGGGAGTGGGCGGGAGTTGGAGGGAGCGGGCGGGAGGGAGCGGGAGCGGGAGGGAGCTGGCGGGATTCAGCAATATGAACTTTGCCGCCGGCAGAAGCGGGAGTGAGCGGGAGCGGGAGGGAGCGGGCGAAAGCGAGCGGGAGCGGGTGGGAGTGAGCGATATGAACTTTGCCGCGGGCAGAAGTGGGAGGGAGCAGGCGGGAGCGAGCGGGAGCGGGAGGGAGCGGGCGGGAGCGAGCGGGAGCGGGCGGAATCGGGTGGGAGCGAGCAATAAGAACTTTGCCACGGGCAGAAGCGGGAGGGAGCGGGAGGGAGCGAGCGGGAGCAGGAGGGAGCGAGCGAGAGTCGGCGGGAGAGGGCGGGAGCGAGCAAAATAACCTTTGCCGCGGGCAGAAGCGGGAGGGAGTGGGCGGGAGCAGGAGGGAGCGGGCGGGAGCGGGTGGGAGCGAGTAATATGAACTTTGCCGCGGGCAGAAGCGGGAGGGAGCGAGCGGGAGCGTGCGGGAGCGAGCAGTATGAACTTTACCGCCGGCAGAAGTGGGCGGGAGTTGGCGGGAGCGAGCGGGAGTTAAACTGTCAACAAATGTAGACATTTTAAATCCAGGTTAAAAACATTTCTTTTCTCATCTGTTTGTGCATGAAATCTGCACGATATCTTTAACTTATCCAGACTGTTGCTTGTTTTAATAATTTTTATTATTTAATTTCTTTCTTTTACAGTTTTAAATAAATAAAAGGCGTAAATTTCATAAAATAAATGAATAACCCCTGATGGTTGTCTTCTAAATTGCATAAGACGGGTTAGGGGTTAGGGTTAGGACGTAGGACATGTTTTGTAATTATACCACAACCAGCAATTGTACATGAAATGTGCTACACAAATACATTTGACTTTAAGTTTAGCTCATGGAAAATGGGAGCAAAAAGAAAACTTATTATATTTTTGTTCATTGTATGTAAATGTGGTCCTGAGAATTGTTAAAGTTGTAAATTTGCATCCGTGGGTCTAATAGGGTTAGGTCAGAGAATAGAGGTGTGAATGTGAGACAATGTGGCTCAACAAGTGTTAGGTTGGTGAAACCAACATTAACAGAGAGCAGAAGATGTTCAGGCAGGTAAACCATTCACAGCGGGAGCGGGCGGGAGCGGGAGGGAACGGGAGGGAGCGGGTGGGAGCGAGCGGGAGCGGGATGGAGCGGGCGGGATTGAGCAATATGAACTTTGCCGCCGGCAGAAGCGGGAGGGAGCGGGCGGGAGTGAGCAATATGAACTTTGCCGCTGGCCGAAGTGGGAGGGAGCGGGAGCGGGTGGGAGGGAGCGGGAGCGGGTGGGAGTGAGCGGGAGCGGGTGGGAGTGAGCGATATGAACTTTGCCGCGGGCAGAAGTGGGAGGGAGCAGGCGGGAGCGAGCGGGAGCGGGAGGGAGTGGGCGGGAGCGAGCGAGAGCGGGCGGGAGCAGGAGCGAGCGGGAGCGGGAGGGAGCGGGCGGAAGCGAGCGGGAGCGGGTGGGAGTGGTTGGAAGCGGGAGGGAGTGGGCGGGAGTTGGAGGGAGCGGGCGGAAGCGGGAGGGAGTTGGAGGGAGCGGGCGGGAGGGAGCGGGCGGGAGATAGCGGGAGCTGGATTGAGCAATAAGAACTTTGCCGCCGGCAGAAGCGGGAGGGAGCGGGTGGAAGCGAGCGGGAGCGGGTGGGAGTGAGCGATATGAACTTTTGCCGCGGGCAGAAGTGGGAGGGAGCAGGCGGGAGCGAGCGGGAGCGGGAAGGAGCGGGCGGGAGCGAGCGGGAGCAGGTGGGAGTGAGCGAGAGCGGGCGGGAGCGGGAGCGGGTGGGAGTGAGCGATATGAACTTTTGCCGCGGGCAGAAGTGGGAGGGAGCAGGCGGGAGCGAGCGGGAGCGGGAAGGAGCGGGCGGGAGCGAGCGGGAGCAGGTGGGAGTGAGCGAGAGCGGGCGGGAGCGGGAGGGAGTGGGCGGGAGCGAGCGGGATCGGGAGGGAGCGGGCGGGAGCGGTAGGGAGCGGGCGGGAGCGGGAGGGAGTGGGCGGGAGTGAGCGGGAGCGGGAGGGAGCGGGCGGGATTGAGCAATATGACCTTTGCCGTGGGCAGAAGCGGGAGGGAGCGGGCGGGAGTGAGCGTGAGTGGGAGGGAGCGGGCAATATGAACTTTGCCGCGGGATGAAGTGGGAGGGAGCGGGCGGGAGCGAGCGGGAGCGGGAACGGGAGGGAGCGAGCAGTATGAACTTTGCCGCGGGCGGAAGCGGGAGGGAGCGGGCGGGAGCGGGAGCGAGCGGGAGCAGGAGGGATTGGGCGGGAGCGAGCAATATGAACTTTGCCGCGGGCAGAAGCGGGAGGGAGCGGGCGGGATTGAGCAATATGAACTTTGCCGTGGGCAGAAGCGGGAGGGAGCGGGCCGGAGTGAGCGTGAGTGGGAGGGAGCGGGCGGAAGCGAGCGGGAGTGGGAGGGAGCGGGCGGGAGCGGGAAGGAGTGGGAGGGAGCGAGCGGGAGCGGGCGGGAGCGGGTGGGAGCGAGCAATATGAACTTTGCCGTGGGCAGAAGCGGGAGGGAGCGGGCGGGAGTGAGCGGGAGTGGGAGGGAGCGGGCGGAAGCGAGCGGGAGCAGGAGGGAGTGGGCGGGAGCGGGAAGGAGAGGGCGGGAACGGGAGGGAGCGGGCGGAATCGGGTGGGAGCGAGCAATAAGAACTTTGCCACGGGCAGAAGCGGGAGGGAGCGGGAGGGAGCGGGAGGGAGCGAGCGGGAGCAGGAGGGAGCGAGCGAGAGCGGGCGGGAGAGGGCGGGAGCGAGCAAAATAACCTTTGCCGCGGGCAGAAGCGGGAGGGAGTGGGCGGGAGCAGGAGGGAGCGGGCGGGAGCGGGTGGGAGCGAGTAATATGAACTTTGCCGCGGGCAGAAGCGGGAGGGAGCGAGCGGGAGCGTGCGGGAGCGAGCAGTATGAACTTTACCGCCGGCAGAAGTGGGCGGGAGCGGGCGGGAGCGAGCGGGAGTTAAACTGTCAACAAATGTAGACATTTTAAATCCAGGTTAAAAACATTTCTTTTCTCATGTGTTTGTGCATGAAATCTGCACGATATCTTTAACTTATCCAGACTCTTGCTTGTTTTAATAATTTTAATTTAATTTTTATTATTTAATTTCTTTCTTTTACAGTTTTAAATAAATAAAAGGCGTAAATTTCATAAAATAAAGAATAACCCCTGATGGTTGTATTCTAAATTGCATAAGACGGGTTAGGGGTTAGGGTTAGGACGTAGGACATGTTTTGTAATTATACCACAACCAGCAATTGTACATGAAATGTGCTACACAAATACATTTGACTTTAAGTTTAGCTCATGGAAAATGGGAGCAAAAAGAAAACTTATTATATTTTTGTTCATTGTATGTAAATGTGGTCCTGAGAATTGTTAAAGTTGTAAATTTGCATCCGTGGGTCTAATAGGGTTAGGTCAGAGAATAGAGGTGTGAATGTGAGACAATGTGGCTCAACAAGTGTTAGGTTGGTGAAACCAACATTAACAGAGAGCAGAAGATGTTCAGGCAGGTAAACCATTCACAGCGGGAGCAGGCGGGACCGGGCAGGAGCGGGAGGGAACGGGAGGGAGCGGGTTGGAGCGAGCGGGAGCGGGATGGAGCGGGCGGGATTGAGCAATATAAACTTTGCCGCTGGCCGAAGCGGGAGGGAGCGGGCGGGAGTGAGCGGGAGCGGGTGGGAGTGAGCGATATGAACTTTGCCGCGGGCAGAAGTGGGAGGGAGCAGGCGGGAGCGAGCGGGAGCGGGAGGGAGTGGGCGGGAGCGAGCGAGAGGGGGCGGGAGCAGGAGCGAGCGGGCGGGAGCGGGTGGGAGCGGGCGGAAGCGAGCGGGAGCGGGTGGGAGTGGGCGGAAGCGGGAGGGAGTGGGCGGGAGTTGGAGGGAGCGGGCGGAAGCGGGAGGGAGTTGGAGGGAGCGGGCGGGAGGGAGCGGGAGCGGGAGGGAGCGGGCGGGATTGAGCAATATGAACTTTGCCGCCGGCAGAAGAGGGAGGGAGCGGGCGGGAGTGAGCGGGAGGGAGCGGGCGGGATTGAGCAATATGAACTTTGCCACCGGCAGAAGCGGGAGTGAGCGGGAGCGGGAGGGAGGGGGCGAAAGCGAGCGGGAGCGGGTGGGAGTGAGCGAGAGTCGGCGGGAGAGGGCGGGAGCGAGCAAAATAACCTTTGCCGCGGGCAGAAGCGGGAGGGAGTGGGCGGGAGGAGGAGGGAGCGGGCGGGAGCGGGTGGGAGCGAGTAATATGAACTTTGCCGCGGGCAGAAGCGGGAGGGAGCGAGCGGGAGCGGGAGGGAGCAGGAGGGAGCGGACGGGAGCGAGCGGGAGCGGGCGGGAGCGGGCGGGGATGGCATGGAGCGGGAGTCAGCTGGTGGTGTGAACTTTGCCGCGGGCAGAAGTGGGAGGGAGCGGGCGGGAGCGGGCAGAAGCGGGAGGGAGCGGGCGGGAGCGGGAGGGAGCGGACGGGAGCGAGCGGGAGCGGGCGGGAGCGGGAGGAAGTGAACGGGACCGGGCAGGAGCGGGAGGGAGCGGGCGGAAACGAGCGGGAGCGGGAGGGAGCGGGCGGGAGCGGGAGGGATTGAACGGGACCGGGCAGAAGCGGGAGGGAGCGGGAGCGGGGTGGAGCGGGCGGAAGCGAGCGGGAGTGGGCGGGAGCGGGAGGGAGCGAGCGGGAGCGGGAGGGAGCGGGCGGGATTGAGCAATATGAACTTTGCCGCTGGCCGAAGCGGGAGGGAGCGGGCGGGAGTGAGCGGGAGCGGGTGGGAGTGAGCGATATGAACTTTGCCGCGGGCAGAAGTGGGAGGGAGCAGGCGGGAGCGAGCGGGAGCGGGAGGGAGTGGGCGGGAGCGAGCGAGAGCGGGCGGGAGCAGGAGCGAGCGGGCGGGAGCGGGTGGGAGCGGGCGGAAGCGAGCGGGAGCGGGTGGGAGTGGGCGGAAGCGGGAGGGAGTGGGCGGGAGTTGGAGGGAGCGGGCGGAAGCGGGAGGGAGTTGGAGGGAGCGGGCGGGAGGGAGCGGGAGCGGGAGGGAGCGGGCGGGATTGAGCAATATGAACTTTGCCGCCGGCAGAAGAGGGAGGGAGCGGGCGGGAGTGAGCGGGAGGGAGCGGGCGGGATTGAGCAATATGAACTTTGCCACCGGCAGAAGCGGGAGTGAGCGGGAGCGGGAGGGAGGGGGCGAAAGCGAGCGGGAGCGGGTGGGAGTGAGCGAGAGTCGGCGGGAGAGGGCGGGAGCGAGCAAAATAACCTTTGCCGCGGGCAGAAGCGGGAGGGAGTGGGCGGGAGGAGGAGGGAGCGGGCGGGAGCGGGTGGGAGCGAGTAATATGAACTTTGCCGCGGGCAGAAGCGGGAGGGAGCGAGCGGGAGCGGGAGGGAGCAGGAGGGAGCGGACGGGAGCGAGCGGGAGCGGGCGGGAGCGGGCGGGGATGGCATGGAGCGGGAGTCAGCTGGTGGTGTGAACTTTGCCGCGGGCAGAAGTGGGAGGGAGCGGGCGGGAGCGGGCAGAAGCGGGAGGGAGCGGGCGGGAGCGGGAGGGAGCGGACGGGAGCGAGCGGGAGCGGGCGGGAGCGGGAGGAAGTGAACGGGACCGGGCAGGAGCGGGAGGGAGCGGGCGGAAACGAGCGGGAGCGGGAGGGAGCGGGCGGGAGCGGGAGGGATTGAACGGGACCGGGCAGAAGCGGGAGGGAGCGGGAGCGGGGTGGAGCGGGCGGAAGCGAGCGGGAGTGGGCGGGAGCGGGAGGGAGCGAGCGGGAGCGGGAGGGAGCGGGCGGGATTGAGCAATATGACCTTTGCCGTGGGCAGAAGCGGGAGGGAGCGGGCGGGAGTGAGCGTGAGTGGGAGGGAGCGGGCGGAAGCGAGCGGGAGCGGGTGGGAGTGAGCGATATGAACTTTGCCGCGGGCAGAAGTGGGAGGGAACGGGCGGGAGTGAGCGGGAGTGGGAGGGAAAGGGCGGGAGCGGGAAGGAGTGGGCGGGAGCGAGCAGGAGCGGGCGGGAGCGGGTGGGAGCGAGCAATATGAACTTTGCCGTGGGCAGAAGCGGGAGGGAGTGGGCGGGAGTGAGCGTGAGTGGGAGGGAGCGGGCGGAAAGCGAGCGGGAGCGGGTGGGAGTGAGCGATATGAACTTTGCCGCGGGCAGAAGTGGGAGGGAGCAGGCGGGAGCGGGAGGGAAAGGGCGGGAGCGGGAAGGAGTGGGCGGGAGCGAGCGGGAGCGGGCGGGAGCGGGTGGGAGCGGGAGGGAGCGGGCGGAAGCGAGCGGGAGCGGGTGGGAGTGAGCGATATGAACTTTGCCGCGGGCAGAAGTGGGAGGGAGCAGGCGGGAGCGGGAGGGAAAGGGCGGGAGCGGGAAGGAGTGGGCGGGAGCGAGCGGGAGCGGGCGGGAGCGGGTGGGAGCGAGCAATATGAACTTTGCCGTGGGCAGAAGCGGGAGGGAACGGGCGGGAGTGAGCGGGAGTGGGAGGGAGCGGGCGGAAGCGAGCGGGAGCGGGTGGGAGTGAGCAACAGCGGGCGGGAGCGGGAGGGAGCGGGTGGGAGCGAGCGGGAGTGGGCGGGAGCGAGCGGGATCGGGAGGGAGCGGGAGCGGGAGGGAGCGGGCGGGATTGAGCAATATGAACTTTGCCGCTAGCAGAAGCGGGAGGGAGCGGGCGGGAGCGGGTGGAAGCGAGCGGGAGCGGGTGGGAGCGAGTGATATGAACTTTGTCGCTAGCAGAAGCGGGAGGGAGCGGGCGGAAGCGAGCGGGAGCGGGTGGGAGCGAGTGATATGAACTTTGCCGCGGGCAGAAGTGGGAGGGAGCAGGCGGGAGCAAGCGGGAGCGGGAGGGAGCGGGCGGGAGCGGGTGGGAGCGAGCGGGAGCAGGAGGGAGCGAGCGAGAGCGGGCGGGAGAGGGCGGGAGCGAGCAATATGAACTTTGCCACGGGCAGAAGCGGGAGGGAGCGAGCGGGAGCAGGAGGGAGCGAGCGAGAGCGGGACGGAGCGAGCGGGAGTTAAACTGTCAACAAATGTAGACATTTTAAATCCAGGTTAAAAACATTTCTTTTCTCATGTGTTTGTGCATGAAATCTGCACGATATCTTTAACTTATCCAGACTGTTGCTTGTATTAATAATTTTAATATAATTTTTATTATTTAATTTCTTTCTTTTACAGTTTTAAATAAATAAAAGGCGTAAATTTCATAAAATAAATGAATAACCCCTGATGGTTGTCTTCTAAATTGCATAAGACGGGTTAGGGGTTAGGGTTAGGACGTAGGACATGTTTTGTAATTATACCACAACCAGCAATTGTACATGAAATGTGCTACACAAATACATTTGACTTTAAGTTTAGCTCATGGAAAATGGGAGCAAAAAGAAAACTTATTATTTTTTTGTTCATGGTATGTAAATGTGGTCCAGAGAATTGTTAAAAATTGTAAATTTGCATCCGTGGGTCTAATAGGGTTAGGTCAGAGAATAGAGGTGTGAATATGAGACAATGTGGCTCAACAAGTGTTAGGTTAGTGAAACCAACATTAACAGAGATCAGAAGATGTTCAGGCAGGTAAACCATTTACAGCGGGAGCGGGAGGGAGCGGGCAGAAGAGGGAGGGAGCGGGAGGGAGCGGGCGGGAGATAGCGGGAGCGGGAGGGAGTGGGCGGGAGCGAGTCGGAGCGGGACCGGGAGGGAGCGGGCAGGAGCGGGAGGGAGCGGGCGGGCGTGAACTGGAGCGAGCGGGACCGGGCAGAAGCGGTAGGGAGTGGGCGGGAGCGAGCAATATGAACTTTGCCGCGGGCAGAAGCGGGAGGGAGCGGGCGGGAGCGAGCAATATGAACTTTGCCGCGGGCAGAAGCGGGAGGGAGCGAGCAATATGAACTTTGCCGCGGGCAGAAGCGGGAGGGAGCGGGCGGGAGTGAGCGGGAGCGGGAGGGAGAGGGCGGGAGCGGGAGGGAGTGAACGGTACCGGGCAGGAGCGGGAGGGAGCGGGCGGGAGCGAGCTGGAGCGAGCGGGACCAGGCAGAAGCGGGAGGGAGCGGGCGGGAGCGAGCAATATGAACTTTGCCGCGGGCAGAAGCGGGAGGGAGAAGGCGGGAGCGAGCGGGAGCGGGCGGGAGCGAGCAATATGAACTTTGCCGCGGGCAGAAGCGGGAGGGAGAAGGCGGGAGCGAGCGGGACTGGGCAAAAGCGGGAGGGAGCGGGCGGGAGCGAGCGGGAGCGGGCGGGAGCGAGCGGGAGCGGGAGGGAGCGGGCGGAAGCGAGCGGGAGCGGGTGGGAGTGAGCAATATGAACTTTATCGCGGGCAGAAGTGGGAGGGAGGGGGCCGAATCGGGAGGGAGCGGGAGGGAGCGGACGGGAGCGAGCGGGAGCGGGCGGGAGCGGGTAAGGATGGCATGGAGCGGGAGGGAGCTGGTGGTGTGAACTTTGCCGCGGGCAGAAGTGGGAGGGAGCGGGCGGGAGCGGGAGGGAGCGGGCAGAAGAGGGAGGGAGCGGGAGGGAGCGAGCAGAAGCGGGAGGGAGCGGGCGGGAGCGGGAGGGAGATAGCGGGAGCGGGAGGGAGTGGGCGGGAGCGAGTCGGAGCGGGACCGGGAGGGAGCGGGCAGGAGCGGGAGGGAGCGGGCGGGCGCGAACTGGAGCGAGCGGGACCGGGCAGAAGCGGTAGGGAGTGGGCGGGAGCGAGCAATATGAACTTTGCCGCGGGCAGAAGCGGGAGGGAGCGGGCGGGAGCGAGCAATATGAACTTTGCCGCGGGCAGAAGCGGGAGGGAGCGAGCAATATGAACTTTGCCGCGGGCAGAAGCGGGAGGGAGCGGGCGGGAGTGAGCGGGAGCGGGAGGGAGAGGGCGGGAGCGGGAGGGAGTGAACGGTACCGGGCAGGAGCGGGAGGGAGCGGGCGGGAGCGAGCGGGAGCGGGTGGGAGCGGGAGGGAGCGGGAGGGAGCGGGATGGAGCGGGCGGGAGCGAGCGGGAGCGGGTCGGAGCGGGCAGGAGCGGGCGGGATTGAGCAATATGAACTTTGCCGCTTGCCGAAGCGGGAGGGAGCGGTTGGGAGTGAGCGGGAGCGGGTGGGAGTGAGCGATATAACTTTGCTGCGGGCAGAAGTGGGAGGGAGCAGGCGGGAGCGAGCGGGAGTGGTAGGGAGCGGGCGGGAGCGGGAGGGAGTGGGCGGGAGCGAGCGAGAGCGGGCGGGAGCAGGATTGAGCGGACGGGAGCGGGTGGGAGCGAGCGGGAGCGGGAGGGAGCGGGCGGAAGCGAGCGGGAGCGGGTGGGAGTGGGCGGGAGTTGGAGGGAGCGGGTGGAAGCGGGAGGGAGTGGGCGGGAGTTGGAGGGAGCGGGCGGGAGGGAGCGGGAGCGGGAGGGAGCGGGCGGGATTCAGCAATATGAACTTTGCCGCCGGCAGAAGCGGGAGTGAGCGGGAGCGGGAGGGAGCGGGCGAAAGCGAGCGGGAGCGGGTGGGAGTGAGCGATATGAACTTTGCCGCGGGCAGAAGTGGGAGGGAGCAGGCGGGAGCGAGCGGGAGCGGGAGGGAGCGGGCGGGAGCGAGCGGGAGCGGGCGGAATCGGGTGGGAGCGAGCAATAAGAACTTTGCCACGGGCAGAAGCGGGAGGGAGCGGGAGGGAGCGAGCGGGAGCAGGAGGGAGCGAGCGAGAGTCGGCGGGAGAGGGCGGGAGCGAGCAAAATAACCTTTGCCGCGGGCAGAAGCGGGAGGGAGTGGGCGGGAGCAGGAGGGAGCGGGCGGGAGCGGGTGGGAGCGAGTAATATGAACTTTGCCGCGGGCAGAAGCGGGAGGGAGCGAGCGGGAGCGTGCGGAAGCGAGCAGTATGAACTTTACCGCCGGCAGAAGTGGGCGGGAGTTGGCGGGAGCGAGCGGGAGTTAAACTGTCAACAAATGTAGACATTTTAAATCCAGGTTAAAAACATTTCTTTTCTCATCTGTTTGTGCATGAAATCTGCACGATATCTTTAACTTATCCAGACTGTTGCTTGTTTTAATAATTTTTATTATTTAATTTCTTTCTTTTACAGTTTTAAATAAATAAAAGGCGTAAATTTCATAAAATAAATGAATAACCCCTGATGGTTGTCTTCTAAATTGCATAAGACGGGTTAGGGGTTAGGGTTAGGACGTAGGACATGTTTTGTAATTATACCACAACCAGCAATTGTACATGAAATGTGCTACACAAATACATTTGACTTTAAGTTTAGCTCATGGAAAATGGGAGCAAAAAGAAAACTTATTATATTTTTGTTCATTGTATGTAAATGTGGTCCTGAGAATTGTTAAAGTTGTAAATTTGCATCCGTGGGTCTAATAGGGTTAGGTCAGAGAATAGAGGTGTGAATGTGAGACAATGTGGCTCAACAAGTGTTAGGTTGGTGAAACCAACATTAACAGAGAGCAGAAGATGTTCAGGCAGGTAAACCATTCACAGCGGGAGCGGGCGGGAGCGGGAGGGAACGGGAGGGAGCGGGTGGGAGCGAGCGGGAGCGGGATGGAGCGGGCGGGATTGAGCAATATGAACTTTGCCGCCGGCAGAAGCGGGAGGGAGTGGGCGGGAGTGAGCAATATGAACTTTGCCGCTGGCCGAAGTGGGAGGGAGCGGGAGCGGGTGGGAGGGAGCGGGAGCGGGTGGGAGTGAGCGGGAGCGGGTGGGAGTGAGCGATATGAACTTTGCCGCGGGCAGAAGTGGGAGGGAGCAGGCGGGAGCGAGCGGGAGCGGGAGGGAGTGGGCGGGAGCGAGCGAGAGCGGGCGGGAGCAGGAGCGAGCGGGAGCGGGAGGGAGCGGGCGGAAGCGAGCGGGAGCGGGTGGGAGTGGTTGGAAGCGGGAGGGAGTGGGCGGGAGTTGGAGGGAGCGGGCGGAAGCGGGAGGGAGTTGGAGGGAGCGGGCGGGAGGGAGCGGGCGGGAGATAGCGGGAGCTGGATTGAGCAATAAGAACTTTGCCGCCGGCAGAAGCGGGAGGGAGCGGGTGGAAGCGAGCGGGAGCGGGTGGGAGTGAGCGATATGAACTTTTGCCGCGGGCAGAAGTGGGAGGGAGCAGGCGGGAGCGAGCGGGAGCGGGAAGGAGCGGGCGGGAGCGAGCGGGAGCAGGTGGGAGTGAGCGAGAGCGGGCGGGAGCGGGAGGGAGTGGGCGGGAGCGAGCGGGATCGGGAGGGAGCGGGCGGGAGCGGTAGGGAGCGGGCGGGAGCGGGAGGGAGTGGGCGGGAGTGAGCGGGAGCGGGAGGGAGCGGGCGGGATTGAGCAATATGACCTTTGCCGTGGGCAGAAGCGGGAGGGAGCGGGCGGGAGCGAGTGGGAGCGGGAGGGAGTGGGCGGGAGCGAGCGAGAGCGGGCGGGAGCAGGAGCGAGCGGGAGCGGGAGGGAGCGGGCGGAAGCGAGCGGGAGCGGGTGGGAGTGGTTGGAAGCGGGAGGGAGTGGGCGGGAGTTGGAGGGAGCGGGCGGAAGCGGGAGGGAGTTGGAGGGAGCGGGCGGGAGGGAGCGGGCGGGAGATAGCGGGAGCTGGATTGAGCAATAAGAACTTTGCCGCCGGCAGAAGCGGGAGGGAGCGGGTGGAAGCGAGCGGGAGCGGGTGGGAGTGAGCGATATGAACTTTTGCCGCGGGCAGAAGTGGGAGGGAGCAGGCGGGAGCGAGCGGGAGCGGGAAGGAGCGGGCGGGAGCGAGCGGGAGCAGGTGGGAGTGAGCGAGAGCGGGCGGGAGCGGGAGGGAGTGGGCGGGAGCGAGCGGGATCGGGAGGGAGCGGGCGGGAGCGGTAGGGAGCGGGCGGGAGCGGGAGGGAGTGGGCGGGAGTGAGCGGGAGCGGGAGGGAGCGGGCGGGATTGAGCAATATGACCTTTGCCGTGGGCAGAAGCGGGAGGGAGCGGGCGGGAGTGAGCGTGAGTGGGAGGGAGCGGGCAATATGAACTTTGCCGCGGGATGAAGTGGGAGGGAGCGGGCGGGAGCGAGCGGGAGCGGGAACGGGAGGGAGCGAGCAGTATGAACTTTGCCGCGGGCGGAAGCGGGAGGGAGCGGGCGGGAGCGGGAGCGAGCGGGAGCAGGAGGGATTGGGCGGGGAGCGAGCAATATGAACTTTGCCGCGGGCAGAAGCGGGAGGGAGCGGGCGGGATTGAGCAATATGAACTTTGCCGTGGGCAGAAGCGGGAGGGAGCGGGCCGGAGTGAGCGTGAGTGGGAGGGAGCGGGCGGAAGCGAGCGGGAGTGGGAGGGAGCGGGCGGGAGCGGGAAGGAGTGGGAGGGAGCGAGCGGGAGCGGGCGGGAGCGGGTGGGAGCGAGCAATATGAACTTTGCCGTGGGCAGAAGCGGGAGGGAGCGGGCGGGAGTGAGCGGGAGTGGGAGGGAGCGGGCGGAAGCGAGCGGGAGCAGGAGGGAGTGGGCGGGAGCGGGAAGGAGAGGGCGGGAACGGGAGGGAGCGGGCGGAATCGGGTGGGAGCGAGCAATAAGAACTTTGCCACGGGCAGAAGCGGGAGGGAGCGGGAGGGAGCGAGCGGGAGCAGGAGGGAGCGAGCGAGAGCGGGCGGGAGAGGGCGGGAGCGAGCAAAATAACCTTTGCCGCGGGCAGAAGCGGGAGGGAGTGGGCGGGAGCAGGAGGGAGCGGGCGGGAGCGGGTGGGAGCGAGTAATATGAACTTTGCCGCGGGCAGAAGCGGGAGGGAGCGAGCGGGAGCGTGCGGGAGCGAGCAGTATGAACTTTACCGCCGGCAGAAGTGGGCGGGAGCGGGCGGGAGCGAGCGGGAGTTAAACTGTCAACAAATGTAGACATTTTAAATCCAGGTTAAAAACATTTCTTTTCTCATGTGTTTGTGCATGAAATCTGCACGATATCTTTAACTTATCCAGACTCTTGCTTGTTTTAATAATTTTAATTTAATTTTTATTATTTAATTTCTTTCTTTTACAGTTTTAAATAAATAAAAGGCGTAAATTTCATAAAATAAAGAATAACCCCTGATGGTTGTATTCTAAATTGCATAAGACGGGTTAGGGGTTAGGGTTAGGACGTAGGACATGTTTTGTAATTATACCACAACCAGCAATTGTACATGAAATGTGCTACACAAATACATTTGACTTTAAGTTTAGCTCATGGAAAATGGGAGCAAAAAGAAAACTTATTATATTTTTGTTCATTGTATGTAAATGTGGTCCTGAGAATTGTTAAAGTTGTAAATTTGCATCCGTGGGTCTAATAGGGTTAGGTCAGAGAATAGAGGTGTGAATGTGAGACAATGTGGCTCAACAAGTGTTAGGTTGGTGAAACCAACATTAACAGAGAGCAGAAGATGTTCAGGCAGGTAAACCATTCACAGCGGGAGCAGGCGGGACCGGGCAGGAGCGGGAGGGAACGGGAGGGAGCGGGTTGGAGCGAGCGGGAGCGGGATGGAGCGGGCGGGATTGAGCAATATGAACTTTGCCGCTGGCCGAAGCGGGAGGGAGCGGGCGGGAGTGAGCGGGAGCGGGTGGGAGTGAGCGATATGAACTTTGCCGCGGGCAGAAGTGGGAGGGAGCAGGCGGGAGCGAGCGGGAGCGGGAGGGAGTGGGCGGGAGCGAGCGAGAGCGGGCGGGAGCAGGAGCGAGCGGGCGGGAGCGGGTGGGAGCGGGCGGAAGCGAGCGGGAGCGGGTGGGAGTGGGCGGAAGCGGGAGGGAGTGGGCGGGAGTTGGAGGGAGCGGGCGGAAGCGGGAGGGAGTTGGAGGGAGCGGGCGGGAGGGAGCGGGCGGGAGGGAGCGGGAGCGGGAGGGAGCGGGCGGGATTGAGCAATATGAACTTTGCCGCCGGCAGAAGAGGGAGGGAGCGGGCGGGAGTGAGCGGGAGGGAGCGGGCGGGATTGAGCAATATGAACTTTGCCACCGGCAGAAGCGGGAGTGAGCGGGAGCGGGAGGGAGGGGGCGAAAGCGAGCGGGAGCGGGTGGGAGTGAGCGAGAGTCGGCGGGAGAGGGCGGGAGCGAGCAAAATAACCTTTGCCGCGGGCAGAAGCGGGAGGGAGTGGGCGGGAGGAGGAGGGAGCGGGCGGGAGCGGGTGGGAGCGAGTAATATGAACTTTGCCGCGGGCAGAAGCGGGAGGGAGCGAGCGGGAGCGTGCGGGAGCGAGCAGTATGAACTTTACCGCCGGCAGAAGTGGGCGGGAGCGGGCGGGAGCGAGCGGGAGTTAAACTGTCAACAAATGTAGACATTTTAAATCCAGGTTAAAAACATTTATTTTCTCATGTGTTTGTGCATGAAATCTGCACGATATCTTTAACTTATCCAGACTGTTGCTTGTTTTAATAATTTTTATTATTTAATTTCTTTCTTTTACAGTTTTAAATAAATAAAAGGCGTAAATTTCATAAAATAAATGAATAACCCCTGATGGTTGTCTTCTAAATTGAATAAGACGGGTTAGGGGTTAGGGTTAGGACGTAGGACATGTTTTGTAATTATACCACAACCAGCAATTGTACATGAAATGTGCTACACAAATACATTTGACTTTAAGTTTAGCTCATGGAAAATGGGAGCAAAAAGAAAACTTATTATATTTTTGTTCATTGTATGTAAATGTGGTCCTGAGAATTGTTAAAGTTGTAAATTTGCATCCGTGGGTCTAATAGGGTTAGGTCAGAGAATAGAGGTGTGAATGTGAGACAATGTGGCTCAACAAGTGTTAGGTTGGTGAAACCAACATTAACAGAGAGCAGAAGATGTTCAGGCAGGTAAACCATTCACAGCGGGAGCGGGCGGGACCGGGCAGGAGCGGGAGGGAACGGGAGGGAGCGGGTTGGAGCGAGCGGGAGCGGGATGGAGCGGGCGGGATTGAGCAATATGAACTTTGCCGCTGGCCGAAGCGGGAGGGAGCGGGCGGGAGTGAGCGGGAGCGGGTGGGAGTGAGCGATATGAACTTTGCCGCGGGCAGAAGTGGGAGGGAGCAGGCGGGAGCGAGCGGGAGCGGGAGGGAGTGGGCGGGAGCGAGCGAGAGCGGGCGGGAGCAGGAGCGAGCGGGCGGGAGCGGGTGGGAGCGGGCGGAAGCGAGCGGGAGCGGGTGGGAGTGGGCGGAAGCGGGAGGGAGTGGGCGGGAGTTGGAGGGAGCGGGCGGAAGCGGGAGGGAGTTGGAGGGAGCGGGCGGGAGGGAGCGGGAGCGGGAGGGAGCGGGCGGGATTGAGCAATATGAACTTTGCCGCCGGCAGAAGAGGGAGGGAGCGGGCGGGAGTGAGCGGGAGGGAGCGGGCGGGATTGAGCAATATGAACTTTGCCACCGGCAGAAGCGGGAGTGAGCGGGAGCGGGAGGGAGGGGGCGAAAGCGAGCGGGAGCGGGTGGGAGTGAGCGAGAGTCGGCGGGAGAGGGCGGGAGCGAGCAAAATAACCTTTGCCGCGGGCAGAAGCGGGAGGGAGTGGGCGGGAGGAGGAGGGAGCGGGCGGGAGCGGGTGGGAGCGAGTAATATGAACTTTGCCGCGGGCAGAAGCGGGAGGGAGCGAGCGGGAGCGGGAGGGAGCAGGAGGGAGCGGACGGGAGCGAGCGGGAGCGGGCGGGAGCGGGCGGGGATGGCATGGAGCGGGAGTCAGCTGGTGGTGTGAACTTTGCCGCGGGCAGAAGTGGGAGGGAGCGGGCGGGAGCGGGCAGAAGCGGGAGGGAGCGGGCGGGAGCGGGAGGGAGCGGACGGGAGCGAGCGGGAGCGGGCGGGAGCGGGAGGAAGTGAACGGGACAGGGCAGGAGCGGGAGGGAGCGGGCGGAAACGAGCGGGAGCGGGAGGGAGCGGGCGGGAGCGGGAGGGATTGAACGGGACCGGGCAGAAGCGGGAGGGAGCGGGAGCGGGGTGGAGCGGGCGGAAGCGAGCGGGAGTGGGCGGGAGCGGGAGGGAGCGAGCGGGAGCGGGAGGGAGCGGGCGGGATTGAGCAATATGACCTTTGCCGTGGGCAGAAGCGGGAGGGAGCGGGCGGGAGTGAGCGTGAGTGGGAGGGAGCGGGCGGAAGCGAGCGGGAGCGGGTGGGAGTGAGCGATATGAACTTTGCCGCGGGCAGAAGTGGGAGGGAACGGGCGGGAGTGAGCGGGAGTGGGAGGGAAAGGGCGGGAGCGGGAAGGAGTGGGCGGGAGCGAGCAGGAGCGGGCGGGAGCGGGTGGGAGCGAGCAATATGAACTTTGCCGTGGGCAGAAGCGGGAGGGAGTGGGCGGGAGTGAGCGTGAGTGGGAGGGAGCGGGCGGAAAGCGAGCGGGAGCGGGTGGGAGTGAGCGATATGAACTTTGCCGCGGGCAGAAGTGGGAGGGAGCAGGCGGGAGCGGGAGGGAAAGGGCGGGAGCGGGAAGGAGTGGGCGGGAGCGAGCGGGAGCGGGCGGGAGCGGGTGGGAGCGGGAGGGAGCGGGCGGAAGCGAGCGGGAGCGGGTGGGAGTGAGCGATATGAACTTTGCCGCGGGCAGAAGTGGGAGGGAGCAGGCGGGAGCGGGAGGGAAAGGGCGGGAGCGGGAAGGAGTGGGCAGGAGCGAGCGGGAGCGGGCGGGAGCGGGTGGGAGCGAGCAATATGAACTTTGCCGTGGGCAGAAGCGGGAGGGAACGGGCGGGAGTGAGCGGGAGTGGGAGGGAGCGGGCGGAAGCGAGCGGGAGCGGGTGGGAGTGAGCAACAGCGGGCGGGAGCGGGAGGGAGCGGGTGGGAGCGAGCGGGAGTGGGCGGGAGCGAGCGGGATCGGGAGGGAGCGGGAGCGGGAGGGAGCGGGCGGGATTGAGCAATATGAACTTTGCCGCTAGCAGAAGCGGGAGGGAGCGGGCGGGAGCGGGTGGAAGCGAGCGGGAGCGGGTGGGAGCGAGTGATATGAACTTTGTCGCTAGCAGAAGCGGGAGGGAGCGGGCGGGAGCAAGCGGGAGCGGGAGGGAGCGGGCGGGAGCGGGTGGGAGCGAGCGGGAGCAGGAGGGAGCGAGCGAGAGCGGGCGGGAGAGGGCGGGAGCGAGCAATATGAACTTTGCCACGGGCAGAAGCGGGAGGGAGCGAGCGGGAGCAGGAGGGAGCGAGCGAGAGCGGGACGGAGCGAGCGGGAGTTAAACTGTCAACAAATGTAGACATTTTAAATCCAGGTTAAAAACATTTCTTTTCTCATGTGTTTGTGCATGAAATCTGCACGATATCTTTAACTTATCCAGACTGTTGCTTGTATTAATAATTTTAATATAATTTTTATTATTTAATTTCTTTCTTTTACAGTTTTAAATAAATAAAAGGCGTAAATTTCATAAAATAAATGAATAACCCCTGATGGTTGTCTTCTAAATTGCATAAGACGGGTTAGGGGTTAGGGTTAGGACGTAGGACATGTTTTGTAATTATACCACAACCAGCAATTGTACATGAAATGTGCTACACAAATACATTTGACTTTAAGTTTAGCTCATGGAAAATGGGAGCAAAAAGAAAACTTATTATTTTTTTGTTCATGGTATGTAAATGTGGTCCTGAGAATTGTTAAAAGTTGTAAATTTGCATCCGTGGGTCTAATAGGGTTAGGTCAGAGAATAGAGGTGTGAATATGAGACAATGTGGCTCAACAAGTGTTAGGTTAGTGAAACCAACATTAACAGAGATCAGAAGATGTTCAGGCAGGTAAACCATTTACAGCGGGAGCGGGAGGGAGCGGGCAGAAGAGGGAGGGAGCCGGAGGGAGCGGGCGGGAGATAGCGGGAGCGGGAGGGAGTGGGCGGGAGCGAGTCGGAGCGGGACCGGGAGGGAGCGGGCAGGAGCGGGAGGGAGCGGGCGGGCGTGAACTGGAGCGAGCGGGACCGGGCAGAAGCGGTAGGGAGTGGGCGGGAGCGAGCAATATGAACTTTGCCGCGGGCAGAAGCGGGAGGGAGCGGGCGGGAGCGAGCAATATGAACTTTGCCGCGGGCAGAAGCGGGAGGGAGCGAGCAATATGAACTTTGCCGCGGGCAGAAGCGGGAGGGAGCGGGCGGGAGTGAACGGTACCGGGCAGGAGCGGGAGGGAGCGGGCGGGAGCGAGCTGGAGCGAGCGGGACCAGGCAGAAGCGGGAGGGAGCGGGCGGGATTGAGCAATATGAACTTTGCCGCGGGCAGAAGCGGGAGGGAGAAGGCGGGAGCGAGCGGGAGTGGGCGGGAGCGAGCAATATGAACTTTGCCGCGGGCAGAAGCGGGAGGGAGAAGGCGGGAGCGAGCGGGACTGGGCAAAAGCGGGAGGGAGCGGGCGGGAGCGAGCGGGAGCGGGCGGGAGCGAGCGGGAGCGGGAGGGAGCGGGCGGAAGCGAGCGGGAGCGGGTGGGAGTGAGCAATATGAACTTTATCGCGGGCAGAAGTGGGAGGGAGGGGGCCGAATCGGGAGGGAGCGGGAGGGAGCGGACGGGAGCGAGCGGGAGCGGGCGGGAGCGGGTAAGGATGGCATGGAGCGGGAGGGAGCTGGTGGTGTGAACTTTGCCGCGGGCAGAAGTGGGAGGGAGCGGGCGGGAGCGGGAGGGAGCGGGCAGAAGAGGGAGGGAGCGGGAGGGAGCGAGCAGAAGCGGGAGGGAGCGGGCGGGAGCGGGAGGGAGATAGCGGGAGCGGGAGGGAGTGGGCGGGAGCGAGTCGGAGCGGGACCGGGAGGGAGCGGGCAGGAGCGGGAGGGAGCGGGCGGGCGCGAACTGGAGCGAGCGGGACCGGGCAGAAGCGGTAGGGAGTGGGCGGGAGCGAGCAATATGAACTTTGCCGCGGGCAGAAGCGGGAGGGAGCGGGCGGGAGCGAGCAATATGAACTTTGCCGCGGGCAGAAGCGGGAGGGAGCGAGCAATATGAACTTTGCCGCGGGCAGAAGCGGGAGGGAGCGGGCGGGAGTGAGCGGGAGCGGGAGGGAGAGGGCGGGAGCGGGAGGGAGTGAACGGTACCGGGCAGGAGCGGGAGGGAGCGGGCGGGAGCGAGCGGGAGCGGGTGGGAGCGGGCGGGAGCGGGAGGGAGCGGGATGGAGTGGGCGGGAGCGGGCGGGAGCGGGAGGGAGTTGGCAGAAGCGGGAGGGAGCGGGCGGGAGCGGACGGGAGCGAGCGGGAGCGGGTGGGAGCGGGCGGGAGCGGGATGGAGCGGGATGGAGCGGGCGGGAGCGAGCGGGAGCGGGTCGGAGCGGGCAGGAGCGGGCGGGATTGAGCAATATGAACTTTGCCGCTTGCCGAAGCGGGAGGGAGCGGTTGGGAGTGAGCGGGAGCGGGTGGGAGTGAGCGATATAACTTTGCTGCGGGCAGAAGTGGGAGGGAGCAGGCGGGAGCGAGCGGGAGTGGTAGGGAGCGGGCGGGAGCGGGAGGGAGTGGGCGGGAGCGAGCGAGAGCGGGCGGGAGCAGGATTGAGCGGACGGGAGCGGGTGGGAGCGAGCGGGAGCGGGAGGGAGCGGGCGGAAGCGAGCGGGAGCGGGTGGGAGTGGGCGGGAGTTGGAGGGAGCGGGTGGAAGCGGGAGGGAGTGGGCGGGAGTTGGAGGGAGCGGGCGGGAGCCGGAGGGAGCGGGCGGGAGCGAGCGGGAGCGGGCGGAATCGGGTGGGAGCGAGCAATAAGAACTTTGCCACGGGCAGAAGCGGGAGGGAGCGGGAGGGAGCGAGCGGGAGCAGGAGGGAGCGAGCGAGAGTCGGCGGGAGAGGGCGGGAGCGAGCAAAATAACCTTTGCCGCGGGCAGAAGCGGGAGGGAGTGGGCGGGAGCAGGAGGGAGCGGGCGGGAGCGGGTGGGAGCGAGTAATATGAACTTTGCCGCGGGCAGAAGCGGGAGGGAGCGAGCGGGAGCGTGCGGGAGCGAGCAGTATGAACTTTACCGCCGGCAGAAGTGGGCGGGAGTTGGCGGGAGCGAGCGGGAGTTAAACTGTCAACAAATGTAGACATTTTAAATCCAGGTTAAAAACATTTCTTTTCTCATCTGTTTGTGCATGAAATCTGCACGATATCTTTAACTTATCCAGACTGTTGCTTGTTTTAATAATTTTTATTATTTAATTTCTTTCTTTTACAGTTTTAAATAAATAAAAGGCGTAAATTTCATAAAATAAAGAATAACCCCTGATGGTTGTATTCTAAATTGCATAAGACGGGTTAGGGGTTAGGGTTAGGACGTAGGACATGTTTTGTAATTATACCACAACCAGCAATTGTACATGAAATGTGCTACACAAATACATTTGACTTTAAGTTTAGCTCATGGAAAATGGGAGCAAAAAGAAAACTTATTATATTTTTGTTCATTGTATGTAAATGTGGTCCTGAGAATTGTTAAAGTTGTAAATTTGCATCCGTGGGTCTAATAGGGTTAGGTCAGAGAATAGAGGTGTGAATGTGAGACAATGTGGCTCAACAAGTGTTAGGTTGGTGAAACCAACATTAACAGAGAGCAGAAGATGTTCAGGCAGGTAAACCATTCACAGCGGGAGCGGGCGGGACCGGGCAGGAGCGGGAGGGAACGGGAGGGAGCGGGTTGGAGCGAGCGGGAGCGGGATGGAGCGGGCGGGATTGAGCAATATGAACTTTGCCGCTGGCCGAAGCGGGAGGGAGCGGGCGGGAGTGAGCGGGAGCGGGTGGGAGTGAGCGATATGAACTTTGCCGCGGGCAGAAGTGGGAGGGAGCAGGCGGGAGCGAGCGGGAGCGGGAGGGAGTGGGCGGGAGCGAGCGAGAGCGGGCGGGAGCAGGAGCGAGCGGGCGGGAGCGGGTGGGAGCGGGCGGAAGCGAGCGGGAGCGGGTGGGAGTGGGCGGAAGCGGGAGGGAGTGGGCGGGAGTTGGAGGGAGCGGGCGGAAGCGGGAGGGAGTTGGAGGGAGCGGGCGGGAGGGAGCGGGAGCGGGAGGGAGCGGGCGGGATTGAGCAATATGAACTTTGCCGCCGGCAGAAGAGGGAGGGAGCGGGCGGGAGTGAGCGGGAGGGAGCGGGCGGGATTGAGCAATATGAACTTTGCCACCGGCAGAAGCGGGAGTGAGCGGGAGCGGGAGGGAGGGGGCGAAAGCGAGCGGGAGCGGGTGGGAGTGAGCGAGAGTCGGCGGGAGAGGGCGGGAGCGAGCAAAATAACCTTTGCCGCGGGCAGAAGCGGGAGGGAGTGGGCGGGAGGAGGAGGGAGCGGGCGGGAGCGGGTGGGAGCGAGTAATATGAACTTTGCCGCGGGCAGAAGCGGGAGGGAGCGAGCGGGAGCGTGCGGGAGCGAGCAGTATGAACTTTACCGCCGGCAGAAGTGGGCGGGAGCGGGCGGGAGCGAGCGGGAGTTAAACTGTCAACAAATGTAGACATTTTAAATCCAGGTTAAAAACATTTCTTTTCTCATGTGTTTGTGCATGAAATCTGCACGATATCTTTAACTTATCCAGACTGTTGGTTGTTTTAATAATTTTTATTATTTAATTTCTTTCTTTTACAGTTTTAAATAAATAAAAGGCGTAAATTTCATAAAATAAATGAATAACCCCTGATGGTTGTCTTCTAAATTGAATAAGACGGGTTAGGGGTTAGGGTTAGGACGTAGGACATGTTTTGTAATTATACCACAACCAGCAATTGTACATGAAATGTGCTACACAAATACATTTGACTTTAAGTTTAGCTCATGTAAAATGGGAGCAAAAAGAAAACTTATTATATTTTTGTTCATTGTATGTAAATGTGGTCCTGAGAATTGTTAAAGTTGTAAATTTGCATCCGTGGGTCTAATAGGGTTAGGTCAGAGAATAGAGGTGTGAATGTGAGACAATGTGGCTCAACAAGTGTTAGGTTGGTGAAACCAACATTAACAGAGAGCAGAAGATGTTCAGGCAGGTAAACCATTCACAGCGGGAGCGGGCGGGACCGGGCAGGAGCGGGAGGGAACGGGAGGGAGCGGGTGGGAGCGAGCGGGAGCGGGATGGAGCGGGCGGGATTGAGCAATATGAACTTTGCCGCCGGCAGAAGCGGGAGGGAGCGGGCGGGAGTGAGCAATATGAACTTTGCCGCTGGCCGAAGTGGGAGGGAGCGGGAGCGGGTGGGAGTGAGCGATATGAACTTTGCCGCGGGCAGAAGTGGGAGGGAGCAGGCGGGAGCGGGCGGGAGCGGGTGGGAGCGAGCGGAAGCGAGCGGAAGCGGGAGGGAGCGGGCGGAAGCGGGAGGGAGCGGGCGGGAGTGAGCGGGAGGGAGCGGGCGAGATTGAGCAATATGAACTTTGCCGCCGGCAGAAGCGGGAGGGAGCGGGTGGAAGCGAGCGGGAGCGGGTGGGAGTGAGCGATATGAACTTTTGCCGCGGGCAGAAGTGGGAGGGAGCAGGCGGGAGCGAGCGGGAGCGGGAGGGAGCGAGCGGGAGCAGGTGGGAGTGAGCGAGAGCGGGCGGGAGCAGGAGCGAGCGGGCGGGAGCGGGTGGGAGCGGGCGGAAGCGAGCGGGAGCGGGTGGGAGTGGGCGGAAGCGGGAGGGAGTGGGCGGGAGTTGGAGGGAGCGGGCGGAAGCGGGAGGGAGTTGGAGGGAGCGGGCGGGAGGGAGCGGGAGCGGGAGGGAGCGGGCGGGATTGAGCAATATGAACTTTGCCGCCGGCAGAAGAGGGAGGGAGCGGGCGGGAGTGAGCGGGAGGGAGCGGGCGGGATTGAGCAATATGAACTTTGCCACCGGCAGAAGCGGGAGTGAGCGGGAGCGGGAGGGAGGGGGCGAAAGCGAGCGGGAGCGGGTGGGAGTGAGCGAGAGTCGGCGGGAGAGGGCGGGAGCGAGCAAAATAACCTTTGCCGCGGGCAGAAGCGGGAGGGAGTGGGCGGGAGGAGGAGGGAGCGGGCGGGAGCGGGTGGGAGCGAGTAATATGAACTTTGCCGCGGGCAGAAGCGGGAGGGAGCGAGCGGGAGCGTGCGGGAGCGAGCAGTATGAACTTTACCGCCGGCAGAAGTGGGCGGGAGCGGGCGGGAGCGAGCGGGAGTTAAACTGTCAACAAATGTAGACATTTTAAATCCAGGTTAAAAACATTTCTTTTCTCATGTGTTTGTGCATGAAATCTGCACGATATCTTTAACTTATCCAGACTGTTGGTTGTTTTAATAATTTTTATTATTTAATTTCTTTCTTTTACAGTTTTAAATAAATAAAAGGCGTAAATTTCATAAAATAAATGAATAACCCCTGATGGTTGTCTTCTAAATTGAATAAGACGGGTTAGGGGTTAGGGTTAGGACGTAGGACATGTTTTGTAATTATACCACAACCAGCAATTGTACATGAAATGTGCTACACAAATACATTTGACTTTAAGTTTAGCTCATGTAAAATGGGAGCAAAAAGAAAACTTATTATATTTTTGTTCATTGTATGTAAATGTGGTCCTGAGAATTGTTAAAGTTGTAAATTTGCATCCGTGGGTCTAATAGGGTTAGGTCAGAGAATAGAGGTGTGAATGTGAGACAATGTGGCTCAACAAGTGTTAGGTTGGTGAAACCAACATTAACAGAGAGCAGAAGATGTTCAGGCAGGTAAACCATTCACAGCGGGAGCGGGCGGGACCGGGCAGGAGCGGGAGGGAACGGGAGGGAGCGGGTGGGAGCGAGCGGGAGCGGGATGGAGCGGGCGGGATTGAGCAATATGAACTTTGCCGCCGGCAGAAGCGGGAGGGAGCGGGCGGGAGTGAGCAATATGAACTTTGCCGCTGGCCGAAGTGGGAGGGAGCGGGAGCGGGTGGGAGTGAGCGATATGAACTTTGCCGCGGGCAGAAGTGGGAGGGAGCAGGCGGGAGCGGGCGGGAGCGGGTGGGAGCGAGCGGAAGCGAGCGGAAGCGGGAGGGAGCGGGCGGAAGCGGGAGGGAGCGGGCGGGAGTGAGCGGGAGGGAGCGGGCGAGATTGAGCAATATGAACTTTGCCGCCGGCAGAAGCGGGAGGGAGCGGGTGGAAGCGAGCGGGAGCGGGTGGGAGTGAGCGATATGAACTTTTGCCGCGGGCAGAAGTGGGAGGGAGCAGGCGGGAGCGAGCGGGAGCGGGAGGGAGCGAGCGGGAGCAGGTGGGAGTGAGCGAGAGCGGGCGGGAGCAGGAGCGAGCGGGCGGGAGCGGGTGGGAGCGGGCGGGAGCGAGCGGGAGCGGGTGGGAGTGGGCGGAAGCGGGAGGGAGTGGGCGGGAGTTGGAGGGAGCGGGCGGAAGCGGGAGGGAGTTGGAGGGAGCGGGCGGGAGGGAGCGGGCGGGAGGGAGCGGGAGCGGGAGGGAGCGGGCGGGATTGAGCAATATGAACTTTGCCGCCGGCAGAAGAGGGAGGGAGCGGGCGGGAGTGAGCGGGAGGGAGCGGGCGGGATTGAGCAATATGAACTTTGCCGCCGGCAGAAGCGGGAGGGAGCGGGTGGAAGCGAGCGGGAGCGGGTGGGAGTGAGCGATATGAACTTTTGCCGCGGGCAGAAGTGGGAGGGAGCAGGCGGGAGCGAGCGGGAGCGGGAGGGAGCGGGCGGGAGCGAGCGGGAGCAGGTGGGAGTGAGCGAGAGCGGGCGGGAGCGGGAGGGAGTGGGCGGGAGCGAGCGGGATCGGGAGGGAGCGGGCGGGAGCGGTAGGGAGCGGGCGGGAGCGGGAGGGAGTGGGCGGGAGCGAGCGGGAGCGGGAGGGAGCGGGCGGGATTGAGCAATATGACCTTTGCCGTGGGCAGAAGTGGGAGGGAGCGGGCGGGAGTGAGCGTGAGTGGGAGGGAGCGGGCAATATGAACTTTGCCGCGGGATGAAGTGGGAGGGAGCGGGCGGGAGCGAACGGGAGCGGGAGCAGGAGGGATTGGGCGGGAGCGAGCAATATGAACTTTGCCGCGGGCAGAAGCGGGAGGGAGTGGGCGGGAGTGAGTGGGAGCGGGAGGGAGCGATCAATATGAACTTTGCCGCGGGCAGAAGTGGGAGGGAGCGGGCGGGAGTGAGCGGGAGCGGGAGGGAGCGGGCGGGATTGAGCAATATGAACTTTGCCGTGGGCAGAAGCGGGAGGGAGCGGGCGGGAGTGAGCGTGAGTGGGAGTGGGAGGGAGCGGGCGGAAGCGAGCGGGAGTGGGAGGGAGCGGGCGGGAGCGGGAAGGAGAGGGCGGGAGCGAGCAATATGACCTTTGCCACGGGCAGAAGCGGGAGCGGGTGGGAGCGAGCAATATGAACTTTGCCGCGGGCAGAAGCGGGAGGGAGCGAGCGGGAGCGGGAGGGAGCGAGCAGTATGAACTTTACCGCGGGCAGAAGTGGGCGGGAGCGGGCGGGAGCGAGCGGGAGTTAAACTGTCAACAAATGTAGACATTTTAAATCCAGGTTAAAAACATTTCTTTTCTCATGTGTTTGTGCATGAAATCTGCACGATATCTTTAACTTATCCAGACTGTTGCTTGTTTTAATAATTTTAATTTAATTTTTATTATTTAATTTCTTTCTTTTACAGTTTTAAATAAATAAAAGGCGTAAATTTCATAAAATAAAGAATAACCCCTGATGGTTGTCTTCTAAATTGCATAAGACGGCTTAGGGGTTAGGGTTAGGACGTAGGACATGTTTTGTAATTATACCACAACCAGCAATTGTACATGAAATGTGCTACACAAATACATTTGACTTTAAGTTTAGCTCATGGAAAATGGGAGCAAAAAGAAAACTTATTATATTTTTGTTCATTGTCTGTAAATGTGGTCCTGAGAATTGTTAAAGTTGTAAATTTGCATCCGTGTGTCTAATAGGGTTAGGTCAGAGAATAGAGGTGTGAATGTGAGACAATGTGGCTCAACAAGTGTTAGGTTGGTGAAACCAACATTAACAGAGAGCAGAAGATGTTCAGGCAGGTAAACCATTCACAGCGGGAGCGGGCGGGACCGGGCAGGAGCGGGAGGGAACGGGAGGGAGCGGGTGGGAGCGAGCGGGAGCGGGATGGAGCGGGCGGGATTGAGCAATATGAACTTTGCCACTGGCCGAAGCGGGAGGGAGCGGGCGGGAGTGAGCGGGAGCGGGTGGGAGTGAGCGATATGAACTTTGCCGCGGGCAGAAGTGGGAGGGAGCAGGCGGGAGCGAGCGGGAGCGGGAGGGAGAGGGCGGGAGCGAGCGAGAGCGGGCGGGAGCAGGAGCGAGCGGGCGGGAGCGGGTGGGAGCGAGCGGGAGCGGGAGGGAGCGGGCGGAAGCGAGCGGGAGCGGGTGGGAGTGGGCGGAAGCGGGAGGGAGTTGGAGGGAGCGGGCGGGAGGGAGCGGGAGCGGGAGGGAGCGGGCGGGATTGAGCAATATGAACTTTGCCGCCGGCAGAAGATGGAGGGAGCGGGCGGGAGTGAGCGGGAGGGAGCGGGCGGGATTGAGCAATATGAACTTTGCCGCCGGCAGAAGCGGGAGGGAGCGGGTGGAAGCGAGCGGGAGCGGGTGGGAGTGAGCGATATGAACTTTTGCCGCGGGCAGAAGTGGGAGGGAGCAGGCGGGAGCGAACGGGAGTTGGAGGGAGCGGGCGGGAGGGAGCGGGCGGGAGGGAGCGGGAGCGGGAGGGAGCGGGCGGGATTGAGCAATATGACCTTTGCCGTGGGCAGAAGCGGGAGGGAGCGGGCGGGAGTGAGCGTGAGTGGGAGGGAGTGAGCGATATGAACTTTTGCCGCGGGCAGAAGTGGGAGGGAGCGAGCGGGAGCGGGAGGGAGCGGGCGGGAGCGAGCGGGAGCAGGTGGGAGTGAGCGAGAGCGGGCGGGAGCGGGAGGGAGTGGGCGGGAGCGAGCTGGATCGGGAGGGAGTGGGCGGGAGCGGTAGGGAGCGGGCGGGAGCGGGAGGGAGTGGGCGGGAGCGAGCGGGAGCGGGAGGGAGCGGGCGGGATTGAGCAATATGACCTTTGCCGTGGGCAGAAGCGGGAGGGAGCGGGCGGGAGTGAGCGTGAGTGGGAGGGAGCGGGCAATATGAACTTTGCCGCGGGATGAAGTGGGAGGGAGCGGGCGGGAGCGAGCGGGAGCGGGAGCAGGAGGGATTGGGCGGGAGCGAGCAATATGAACTTTGCCGCGGGCAGAAGCGGGAGGGAGCGGGCGGGAGTGAGCGGGAGCGGGAGGGAGCGATCAATATGAACTTTGCCGCGGGCAGAAGTGGGAGGGAGCGGGCGGGAGTGAGCGTGAGTGGGAGGGAGCGGGCGGAAGCGAGCGGGAGTGGGAGGGAGCGGGCGGGAGCGGGAAGGAGAGGGCGGGAGTGAGCAATATGACCTTTGCCACGGGCAGAAGCGGGAGCGGGTGGGAGCGAGCAATATGAACTTTGCCGTGGGCAGAAGCGGGAGGGAGCGGGCGGGAGTGAGCGTGAGTGGGAGGGAGCGGGCGGAAGCGAGCGGGAGTGGGAGGGAGCGGGCGGGAGCGGGCGGGAGCGGGAAGGAGTTAAACTGTCAACAAATGTAGACATTTTAAATCCAGGTTAAAAACATTTCTTTTCTCATGTGTTTGTGCATGAAATCTGCACGATATCTTTAACTTATCCAGACTGTTGCTTGTTTTAATAATTTGTATTATTTAATTTCTTTCTTTTACAGTTTTAAATAAATAAAAGGCGTAAATTTCATAAAATAAATGAATAACCCCTGATGGTTGTCTTCTAAATTGCATAAGACGGGTTAGGGGTTAGGGTTAGGACGTAGGACATGTTTTGTAATTATACCACAACCAGCAATTGTACATGAAATGTGCTACACAAATACATTTGACTTTAAGTTTAGCTCATGGAAAATGGGAGCAAAAAGAAAACTTATTATATTTTTGTTCATTGTATGTAAATGTGGTCCTGAGAATTGTTAAAGTTGTAAATTTGCATCCGTGGGTCTAATAGGGTTAGGTCAGAGAATAGAGGTGTGAATGTGAGACAATGTGGCTCAACAAGTGTTAGGTTGGTGAAACCAACATTAACAGAGAGCAGAAGATGTTCAGGCAGGTAAACCATTCACAGCGGGAGCGGGCGGGACCGGGCAGGAGCGGGAGGGAACGGGAGGGAGCGGGTTGGAGCGAGCGGGAGCGGGATGGAGCGGGCGGGATTGAGCAATATGAACTTTGCCGCTGGCCGAAGCGGGAGGGAGCGGGCGGGAGTGAGCGGGAGCGGGTGGGAGTGAGCGATATGAACTTTGCCGCGGGCAGAAGTGGGAGGGAGCAGGCGGGAGCGAGCGGGAGCGGGAGGGAGTGGGCGGGAGCGAGCGAGAGCGGGCAGGAGCAGGAGCGAGCGGGCGGGAGCGGGTGGGAGCGGGCGGAAGCGAGCGGGAGCGGGTGGGAGTGGGCGGAAGCGGGAGGGAGTGGGCGGGAGTTGGAGGGAGCGGGCGGAAGCGGGAGGGAGTTGGAGGGAGCGGGCGGGAGGGAGCGGGCGGGAGGGAGCGGGAGCGGGAGGGAGCGGGCGGGATTGAGCAATATGAACTTTGCCGCCGGCAGAAGAGGGAGGGAGCGGGCGGGAGTGAGCGGGAGGGAGCGGGCGGGATTGAGCAATATGAACTTTGCCACCGGCAGAAGCGGGAGTGAGCGGGAGCGGGAGGGAGGGGGCGAAAGCGAGCGGGAGCGGGTGGGAGTGAGCGAGAGTCGGCGGGAGAGGGCGGGAGCGAGCAAAATAACCTTTGCCGCGGGCAGAAGCGGGAGGGAGTGGGCGCGAGGAGGAGGGAGCGGGCGGGAGCGGGTGGGAGCGAGTAATATGAACTTTGCCGCGGGCAGAAGCGGGAGGGAGCGAGCGGGAGTGAGCGTGAGTGGGAGGGAGTGAGCGATATGAACTTTTGCCGCGGGCAGAAGTGGGAGGGAGCAGGCGGGAGCGAGCGGGAGCGGGAGGGAGCGGGCGGGAGCGAGCGGGAGCAGGTGGGAGTGAGCGAGAGCGGGCGGGAGCGGGAGGGAGTGGACGGGAGCGAGCTGGATCGGGAGGGAGTGGGCGGGAGCGGTAGGGAGCGGGCGGGAGCGGGAGGGAGTGGGCGGGAGCGAGCGGGAGCGGGAGGGAGCGGGCGGGATTGAGCAATATGACCTTTGCCGTGGGCAGAAGCGGGAGGGAGCGGGCGGGAGTGAGCGTGAGTGGGAGTGGGAGGGAGCGGGCGGAAGCGAGCGGGAGTGGGAGGGAGCGGGCGGGAGCGGGAAGGAGAGGGCGGGAGCGAGCAATATGACCTTTGCCACGGGCAGAAGCGGGAGCGGGTGGGAGCGAGCAATATGAACTTTGCCGCGGGCAGAAGCGGGAGGGAGCGAGCGGGAGCGGGAGGGAGCGAGCAGTATGAACTTTACCGCGGGCAGAAGTGGGCGGGAGCGGGCGGGAGCGAGCGGGAGTTAAACTGTCAACAAATGTAGACATTTTAAATCCAGGTTAAAAACATTTCTTTTCTCATGTGTTTGTGCATGAAATCTGCACGATATCTTTAACTTATCCAGACTGTTGCTTGTTTTAATAATTTTAATTTAATTTTTATTATTTAATTTCTTTCTTTTACAGTTTTAAATAAATAAAAGGCGTAAATTTCATAAAATAAAGAATAACCCCTGATGGTTGTCTTCTAAATTGCATAAGACGGGTTAGGGGTTAGGGTTAGGACGTAGGACATGTTTTGTAATTATACCACAACCAGCAATTGTACATGAAATGTGCTACACAAATACATTTGACTTTAAGTTTAGCTCATGGAAAATGGGAGCAAAAAGAAAACTTATTATATTTTTGTTCATTGTCTGTAAATGTGGTCCTGAGAATTGTTAAAGTTGTAAATTTGCATCCGTGTGTCTAATAGGGTTAGGTCAGAGAATAGAGGTGTGAATGTGAGACAATGTGGCTCAACAAGTGTTAGGTTGGTGAAACCAACATTAACAGAGAGCAGAAGATGTTCAGGCAGGTAAACCATTCACAGCGGGAGCGGGCGGGACCGGGCAGGAGTGGGAGGGAACGGGAGGGAGCGGGTGGGAGCGAGCGGGAGCGGGATGGAGTGAGCGATATGAACTTTGCCGCGGGCAGAAGTGGGAGGGAGCAGGCGGGAGCGAGCGGGAGCGGGAGGGAGAGGGCGGGAGCGAGCGAGAGCGGGCGGGAGCAGGAGCGAGCGGGCGGGAGCGGGTGGGAGCGAGCGGGAGCGGGAGGGAGCGGGCGGAAGCGAGCGGGAGCGGGTGGGAGCGGGCGGAAGCGGGAGGGAGTTGGAGGGAGCGGGCGGGAGGGAGCGGGAGCGGGAGGGAGCGGGCGGGATTGAGCAATATGAACTTTGCCGCCGGCAGAAGAGGGAGGGAGCGGGCGGGAGTGAGCGGGAGGGAGCGGGCGGGATTGAGCAATATGAACTTTGCCGCCGGCAGAAGCGGGAGGGAGCGGGTGGAAGCGAGCGGGAGCGGGTGGGAGTGAGCGATATGAACTTTTGCCGCGGGCAGAAGTGGGAGGGAGCAGGCGGGAGCGAGCGGGAGCGGGAGGGAGCGGGCGGGAGCGAGCGGGAGCAGGTGGGAGTGAGCGAGAGCGGGCGGGAGCGGGAGGGAGTGGGCGGGAGCGAGCGGGATCGGGAGGGAGCGGGCGGAAGCGGGAGGGAGTTGGAGGGAGCGGGCGGGAGGGAGCGGGAGCGGGAGGGAGCGGGCGGGATTTAGCAATATGACCTTTGCCGTGGGCAGAAGCGGGAGGGAGCGGGCGGGAGTGAGCGTGAGTGGGAGGGAGTGAGCGATATGAACTTTTGCCGCGGGCAGAAGTGGGAGGGAGCAGGCGGGAGCGAGCGGGAGCGGGAGGGAGCGGGCGGGAGCGAGCGGGAGCAGGTGGGAGTGAGCGAGAGCGGGCGGGAGCGGGAGGGAGTGGGCGGGAGCGAGCTGGATCGGGAGGGAGTGGGCGGGAGCGGTAGGGAGCGGGCGGGAGCGGGAGGGAGTGGGCGGGAGCGAGCGGGAGCGGGAGGGAGCGGGCGGGATTGAGCAATATGACCTTTGCCGTGGGCAGAAGCGGGAGGGAGCGGGCGGGAGTGAGCGTGAGTGGGAGGAAGCGGGCAATATGAACTTTGCCGCGGGATGAAGTGGGAGGGAGCGGGCGGGAGCGAGCGGGAGCGGGAGCAGGAGGGATTGGGCGGGAGCGAGCAATATGAACTTTGCCGCGGGCAGAAGCGGGAGGGAGCTGGCGGGAGTGAGCGGGAGCGGGAGGGAGCGATCAATATGAACTTTGCCGCGGGCAGAAGTGGGAGGGAGCGGGCGGGAGTGAGCGGGAGCGGGAGGGAGCGGGCGGGATTGAGCAATATGAACTTTGCCGTGGGCAGAAGCGGGAGGGAGCGGGCGGGAGTGAGCGTGAGTGGGAGGGAGCGGGAAGGAGAGGGCGGGAGTGAGCAATATGAACTTTGCCGTGGGCAGAAGCGGGAGGGAGCGGGCGGGAGTGAGCGTGAGTGGGAGGGAGCGGGCGGAAGCGAGCGGGAGTGGGAGGGAGCGGGCGGGAGCGGGAAGGAGAGGGCGGGAGCGAGCAATATGAACTTTGCCGCGGGCAGAAGTGGTCGGGAGCGAGCAGGAGTTAAACTGTCAACAAATGTAGACATTTTAAATCCAGGTTAAAAACATTTCTTTTCTCATGTGTTTGTGCATGAAATCTGCACGATATCTTTAACTTATCCAGACTGTTGCTTGTTTTAATAATTTGTATTATTTAATTTCTTTCTTTTACAGTTTTAAATAAATAAAAGGCGTAAATTTCATAAAATAAATGAATAACCCCTGATGGTTGTCTTCTAAATTGCATAAGACGGGTTAGGGGTTAGGGTTAGGACGTAGGACATGTTTTGTAATTATACCACAACCAGCAATTGTACATGAAATGTGCTACACAAATACATTTGACTTTAAGTTTAGCTCATGGAAAATGGGAGCAAAAAGAAAACTTATTATATTTTTGTTCATTGTATGTAAATTGACTACACGGTTTCTGAGAAGAATTCTACATATAGAAGGTGTCTGTCAGAGAATGCTGTAACCAGATTTAAAGAGTTGATTTCATCATCCTTTTCTTCACTGCCATGTGCAGATATGACAGAGGACGGCTACCTAAATTTTACTCCAGTAGAACTTGACTCTCTTGTTGACAGCACTACAGCTTCAATGCGTACAACACTGGACAATGTTGCCCCTCTGAAAAGGAAGGTAATCAGTCAGAAGAGGTTGGCTCCTTGGTATAATTCACAGCTGCGTGCGTTAAAGCAGACTGCAAGAAAGCTGGAGAGACAGTGGCGTTCCTCTAATTTAGAAGAGTCTCAATTAGTCTGGAAAGATAGTTTAATAACGTATAAGAAAGCACTTCGTAAAGCTAGAACTGCGTATTATTCATCATTGATAGAAGAGAATAAGAATAATCCCAGGTTTCTTTTCAGCACTGTTGCCAGGCTGACAAAGAGTCCGAGCTCTGTTGAGCCATGTATTCCTTTAACTCTCAGCAGTGATGATTTCATGAGATTCTTCATCAATAAAATTGTTTCTATCAGAGAGAAGATTAATGGAATCCTTCCCATTATTATCACTGATGTATCATCAAGTAGAGCAGCTTTAGAAGTATCTTTCGAACCTGAATTGTATTTAGACAGCTTCTGTCCAGTTGATCTTTCTGAGCTAACAACAGCAATAGTCTCTTCTAAACCATCAACTTGTATGTTAGACCCAATCCCAACCAGACTGTTCAAGGAGGTTTTCCCCTTAATTGACACTTCCATATTGGATTTGATCAATCGGTCTTTGTTGATAGGATATGTACCTCAGACTTTTAAGGTTGCTGTAATTAAACCTTTACTTAAAAAACCTACTCTTGATTCAGAAGTGTTGGCTAATTATCGACCTATATCCAATCTCCCTTTTTTGTCCAAAGTTCTTGAAAAAATAGTTGCAGCTCAACTTTGTGATCATTTACATAGAAATAATCTGTTTGAAGAGTTTCAGTCAGGATTCAGAGTGCATCATAGCACAGAAACGGCACTGGTGAAAGTTACCAATGATCTCCTGTTAGCTTCTGATAGCGGACTTGTTTCTGTGCTTGTCCTGTTGGATCTCAGTGCTGCATTTGATACGATCGATCACAGCATTCTGTTACAGAGACTTGAACATGTTATTGGGATTAAAGGAACTGCATTAGGCTGGTTTAAGTCATATTTATCTGATAGATTCCAGTTTGTTCTTGTAAATGAGGAATCTTCCTCACACGTTGGAGTAAGTCATGGAGTTCCTCAGGGTTCTGTGCTTGGACCGATTCTTTTTACTTTATACATGCTTCCATTAGGTAACATTATCAGACAGCATGGCATAAATTTCCATTGTTATGCTGATGATACTCAGCTGTACTTATCTATGAAACCAGATGAAACCAATAGGTTGGTCATACTACAAGCCTGTCTTAAAGACTTAAAGACCTGGATGACTCAGAACTGTCTGCTTTTAAATTCAGACAAAACTGAAGTTGTTCTCTTTGGACCTGAGCGCTTCAGGGAGAAATTGTCTAGTTATATAGTTACTCTAGATGGTATTTCCTTGGCTTCTAGTTCTACAGTGAGGAACCTTGGAGTTATTTTTGACCAGAATTTATCATTTGACGCACATATAAAACTGGTTTCTAGGACTGCCTTCTTTCACCTTCGTAATATTGCCAAAATCAGGAACATCCTGTCTCAAGGTGATGCAGAGAAACTAGTTCATGCATTTGTTACTTCAAGATTGGACTACTGTAATTCCTTATTATTGGGCTGTCCCACATATTCTCTGAAAAGCCTCCAGCTGATCCAAAATGCTGCAGCCAGAGTTCTGATGAGAACTAACAGGAGAGATCATGTTTCTCCAGTTTTAGCTTCTCTTCATTGGCTCCCTGTTAAATTCAGAATAGAATTTAAGATTCTTCTTCTCACATATAAAGTTCTTAATGACTGAGCTCCATCATATCTTAAAGATTTAATTGTAAGATATTTTCCTAACAGAGCACTTCGCTCCCAAACTGCAGGTTTACTTGTTGTTCCCAGAGTTTCTAAAAGTAGAATGGGAGGTAGAGCCTTCAGTTATCAGGCCCCTCTCTTGTGGAATAAGCTGCCAGTAAATGTCCGGGAAGCAGACACCCTTTCCACTTTTAAGATTAGGCTTAAAACTTTTCTTTTCGATAAAGCTTATAGTTAGGGATGGCTCAGGTAATCCTGAAACATCCCATAGTTAAGCTGCTATAGGCTTAGACTGCTGGGGGACCTCATCTGTCACACCTTTCCTCACTTTGCTCTCTTTTTCCCCCTGTTTAATTTCAAAATTGATTTTATGTACATGTGACATTATTGTGGTTATTAACCTATGTTTCCCTGTTCCAACAGATATCCTTTGAATGGTGTTATGGTCTTTTCCCCCCCTCTTTTCCCTCTTTTCTGTCTTCTCAAACCCCAGCTGGTCGAGGCGGATGGCCACCCTTCCTGAGTCTGGTTCTGCCAGAGGTTTCTTCCTGTTAAAAGGGAGTCGTTCCTTTCCACAGTTGCCACAGGCACGCTCAGGACGGGAGATTGGACTGAAGACACATTTCGGTGCAATCTGTTGGTTTCCTTAGCTAGGATATTAAATTTTTTGAATTAGCTCTATATGAATTAATTGGATTATGATTACAATGAATTGAATTCCAATTGGCTTGAATTGGACTATATTACTTAAGTGCCTTGAGATGACAATTGTTGTAATCTGGCGCTATATAAATAAAATTGAATTGAATTGAATTGAAATGTGGTCCTGAGAATTGTTAAAAGTTGTAAATTTGCATCCGTGGGTCTAATAGGGTTAGGTCAGAGAATAGAGGTGTGAATATGAGACAATGTGGCTCAACAAGTGTTAGGTTGGTGAAACCAACATTAACAGAGAGCAGAAGATGTTCAGGCAGGTAAACCATTTACAGCGGGAGCGGGCGGGACAAGGCAGGAGCGGGAGGGAACGGGAGGGAGCGGGATGGAGCGGGCGGGAGCGAGCGGGAGCGGGTGGGAGCGGGATGGAGCGGGCGGGAGCGGGAGGGAGTGAGCGGGACCGGGCAGGAGCGGGCGGGGATGGCATGGAGCGGGAGGGAGCTGGTGGTGTGAACTTTGCAGCGGGCAGAAGTGGGAAGGAGCGGGCAGAAGCGGGAGGGAGCGGGCAGAAGCGGGAGGGAGCGGGCAGAAGCGGGAGGGAGCAGGAGGGAGCGGACGGGAGCGAGCGGGAGCGGGCGGGAGCGGGCGGGGATGGCATGGAGCGGGAGTCAGCTGGTGGTGTGAACTTTGCCGCGGGCAGAAGTGGGAGGGAGCGGGATTGAGCGGGCAGAAGCGGGAGGGAGCGGGCGGGAGCGGGAGGGAGCGGACGGGAGCGAGCGGGAGCGGGCGGGAGCGGGAGGAAGTGAACGGGACCGGGCAGGAGCGGGAGGGAGCGGGCGGAAGCGAGCGGGAGCGGGAGGGAGCGGGCGGGAGCGGGAGGGATTGAACGGGACCGGGCAGAAGCGGGAGGGAGCGGGAGCGGGGTGGAGCGGGCGGAAGCGAGCGGGAGTGGGCGGGAGCGGGAGGGAGCGAGCGGGAGCGGGAGGGAGCGGGCGGGATTGAGCAATATGACCTTTGCCGTGGGCAGAAGCGGGAGGGAGCGGGCGGGAGTGAGCGTGAGTGGGAGGGAGCGGGCGGAAGCGAGCGGGAGCGGGTGGGAGTGAGCGGGAGCGGGTGGGAGCGAGTGATATGAACTTTGCCGCGGGCAGAAGTGGGAGGGAGCAGGCGGGAGTGAGCGGGAGCGGGTGGGAGCGAGTGATATG
Source organism: Leuresthes tenuis (assembly GCA_036924055.1). Taxonomy (NCBI): domain Eukaryota; kingdom Metazoa; phylum Chordata; class Actinopteri; order Atheriniformes; family Atherinopsidae; genus Leuresthes; species Leuresthes tenuis. Next base: position 38,931,850 of record JAVGWW010000002.1, on the reverse strand, counting down.
AACTTTGCCGCGGGCAGAAGTGGGAGGGAGCAGGCGGGAGCGAGCGGGAGCGGGAGGGAGCAGGCGGGAGCGGGTGGGAGCGAGCGGGAGCAGGAGGGATCGAGCGAGAGCGGGCGGGAGAGGGCGGGAGCGAGCAATATGAACTTTGCCACAGGCAGAAGCGGGAGGGAGCGGGCGGGAGCAGGAGGGAGCGAGCGAGAGCGGGACGGAGCGAGCGGGAGTTAAACTGTCAACAAATGTAGACATTTTAAATCCAGGTTAAAAACATTTCTTTTCTCATGTGTTTGTGCATGAAATCTGCACGATATCTTTAACTTATCCAGACTGTTGCTTGTTTTAATAATTTTAATATAATTTTTATTATTTAATTTCTTTCTTTTACAGTTTTAAATAAATAAAAGGCGTAAATTTCATAAAATAAATGAATAACCCCTGATGGTTGTCTTCTAAATTGCATAAGACGGGTTAGGGGTTAGGACGTAGGACATGTTTTGTAATTATACCACAACCAGAAATTGTACATGAAATGTGCTGCACAAATACATTTGACTTTAAGTTTAGCTCATGGAAAATGGGAGCAAAAAGAAAACTTATTATATTTTTGTTCATTGTCTGTAAATGTGGTCCAGAGAATTGTTAAAAATTGTAAATTTGCATCCGTGGGTCTAATAGGGTTAGGTCAGAGAATAGAGGTGTGAATATGAGACAATGTGGCTCAACAAGTGTTAGGTTAGTGAAACCAACATTAACAGAGATCAGAAGATGTTCAGGCAGGTAAACCATTTACAGCGGGAGCGGGAGGGAGCGGGCAGAAGAGGGAGGGAGCGGGAGGGAGCGGGCGGGAGATAGCGGGAGCGGGACGGAGTGGGCGGGAGCGAGTCGGAGCGGGACCGGGAGGGAGCGGGCAGGAGCGGGAGGGAGCGGGCGGGCGCGAACTGGAGCGAGCGGGACCGGGCAGAAGCGGTAGGGAGTGGGCGGGAGCGAGCAATATTAACTTTGCCGCGGGCAGAAGCGGGAGGGAGCGGGCGGGAGCGAGCAATATGAACTTTGCCGCGGGCAGAAGCGGGAGGGAGCGAGCAATATGAACTTTGCCGCGGGCAGAAGCGGGAGGGAGCGGGCGGGAGTGAGCGGGAGCGGGAGGGAGAGGGCGGGAGCGGGAGGGAGTGAACGGTACCGGGCAGGAGCGGGAGGGAGCGGGCGGGAGCGAGCTGGAGCGAGCGGGACCAGGCAGAAGCGGGAGGGAGCGGGCGGGAGCGAGCAATATGAACTTTGCCGCGGGCAGAAGCGGGAGGGAGAAGGCGGGGAGCGAGCGGGAGCGGGCGGGAGCGAGCAATATGAACTTTGCCGCGGGCAGAAGCGGGAGGGAGAAGGCGGGAGCGAGCGGGACTGGGCAAAAGCGGGAGGGAGCGGGCGGGAGCGAGCGGGCGGGAGCGAGCGGGAGCGGGAGGGAGCGGGCGGAAGCGAGCGGGAGCGGGTGGGAGTGAGCAATATGAACTTTATCGCGGGCAGAAGTGGGAGGGAGGGGGCCGAATCGGGAGGGAGCGGGAGGGAGCGGACGGGAGCGAGCGGGAGCGGGCGGGAGCGGGTAAGGATGGCATGGAGCGGGAGGGAGCTGGTGGTGTGAACTTTGCCGCGGGCAGAAGTGGGAGGGAGCGGGCGGGAGCGGGAGGGAGCGGGCAGAAGAGGGAGGGAGCGGGAGGGAGCGAGCAGAAGCGGGAGGGAGCGGGCGGGAGCGGGAGGGAGTGGGCGGGAGCGAGTCGGAGCGGGACCGGGAGGGAGCGGGCAGGAGCGGGAGGGAGCGGGCGGGCGCGAACTGGAGCGAGCGGGACCGGGCAGAAGCGGTAGGGAGTGGGCGGGAGCGAGCAATATGAACTTTGCCGCGGGCAGAAGCGGGAGGGAGCGGGCGGGAGCGAGCAATATGAACTTTGCCGCGGGCAGAAGCGGGAGGGAGCGAGCAATATGAACTTTGCCGCGGGCAGAAGCGGGAGGGAGCGGGCGGGAGTGAGCGGGAGCGGGAGGGAGAGGGCGGGAGCGGGAGGGAGTGAACGGTACCGGGCAGGAGCGGGAGGGAGCGGGCGGGAGCGAGCAATATGAACTTTGCCGCGGGCAGAAGCGGGAGGGAGAAGGCCGGAGCGAGCGGGAGCGGGCGGGAGCGAGCAATATGAACTTTGCCGCGGGCAGAATTGGGAGGGAGAAGGCGGGAGCGAGCGGGACTGGGCAAAAGCGGGAGGGAGCGGGCGGGAGCGAGCGGGAGCGGGCGGGGAGCGAGCGGGAGCGGGAGGGAGCGGGCGGAAGCGAGCGGGAGCGGGTGGGAGTGAGCAATATGAACTTTATCGCGGGCAGAAGTGGGAGGGAGGGGGCCGAATCGGGAGGGAGTGGGCGGGAGCGGGAGGGAGCGGGTGGGAGAGAGCGGGAGTGGGCGGGATTGGGCGGGAGCGAGCAGTATGAACTTTGCCGCGGGCAGAAGTGGGAGGGAGAAGGCGGGAGCGAGCGGGATTGGGAGCGGGAGGGAGTGAAGGGGACCGGGCAGGAGCGGGAGGGAGCGGGCGGGAGCGAGCTGGAGCGAGCGGGACCGGGCAGAAGCGGGAGGGAGCGGGCGGGGAGCGAGCAATATGAACTTTGCCGCGGGCAGAAGTGGGAGGGAGAAGGCGGGAGCAAGCGGGAGCGGGCGGGAGCGGGAGGGAGTGAACGGGACCGGGTAGGAGCGGGAGGGAGCGGGTGGGAGTGAGCGGGAGCGGGAGGGAGTGAGCGATATGAACTTTTCCGCAGGCAGAAGTGGGAGGGAGCGGGCGGGAGAGTGAGCGGGAGCGGGAGGGAGCGAGCGATATGAACTTTGCCGCGGGCAGAAGTGGGAGGGAGCGGGCGGGAGCGAGCGGGAGCGGGAGCGGGAGGAGGCGAGCAGTATGAACTTTATCACGGGCGGGAGCGGGAGGGAGTGGGCGGGAGCAGGAGGGATTGGGCGGGAGCGAGCAATATGAACTTTGCCGCGGGCAGAAGCGGGAGGGATCAGGCGGGAGGGAGCGGGAGCGGGAAGGAGCGAGCAATATGAACTTTGCCGTGGGCAGAAGCGGGAGGGAGTGGGCGGGAGTGAGCGTGAGTGGGAGGGAGCGGGCGGAAGCGAGCGGGAGCGGGTGGGAGCGAGCGGGAGCGGGCGGGATCGGTAGGGAGCGGGCGGGAGCGGGAGGGTGCGGGCGGGAGCGAACGGGAGCTGGCGGGAGCGTTCGGGAGCTGGCGGGAGCGAGCGGGAGCGGGAGGGAGTGGGCGGGATTGAGCAATATGACCTTTGCCGCGGGCAGAAGTGGGAGGGAGCAGGCGGGAGCGGGAGGGAGCAGGCGGGAGTGAGCGGGAGTAGGAGGGAGCGGGCGGGAGCGAGCGGGAGCGGGAGGGAGCGGGAGGGAGCGAGCGGGAGCAGGAGGGAGTGGGCGGAGCGGGTGGGAGCGAGCAGTATGAACTTTGCCGCGGGCAGAAGCGGATAGCGGGCGGGAGCGAGCGGGAGTGAGCGGGAGCGGGAGGGAGCGGGAGGGATTGAGCAATATGAACTTTGCCGCTGGCCGAAGCGGGAGGGAGCGGGCGGGAGTGAGCGGGAGCGGGAGGGAGCGGGCGGAAGCGAGCGGGAGCGGGTGGGAGTGAGCGATATGAACTTTGCCGCGGGCAGAAGTGGGAGGGAGCAGGCGGGAGCGAGCGGGGAGCGGGAGGGAGCGAGCAATATGGACTTTGCCGCGGGCAGAAGTGGGAGGGAGCAGGCGGGAGCGAGCGGGAACGGGTGGGAGCGAGCAATAAGAACTATGCCACGGGCAGAAGCGGGAGGGAGCGGGAGGGAGCGAGCGGGAGCAGGAGGGAGCGAGCGGGAGCAGGAGGGAGCGGGCGGGAGCGGGCGGGAGCGAGCGGGAGTTAAACTGTCAACAAATGTAGACATTTTAAATCCAGGTTAAAAACATTTCTTTTCTCATGTGTTTGTGCATGAAATCTGCACGATATCTTTAACTTATCCAGACTGTTGCTTGTTTTAATAATTTTAATTTAATTTTTATTATTTAATTTCTTTCTTTTACAGTTTTAAATAAATAAAAGGCGTAAATTTCATAAAATAAAGAATAACCCCTGATGGTTGTCTTCTAAATTGCATAAGACGGGTTAGGGGTTAGGTTTAGGACGTAGGACATGTTTTGTAATCCACAACCAGCAATTGTACATGAAATGTGCTACACAAATACATTTGACTTTAAGTTTAGCTCATGGAAAATGGGAGCAAAAAGAAAACTTATTATATTTTTGTTCATTGTATGTAAATGTGGTCCTGAGAATTGTTAAAAGTTGTAAATTTGCATCCGTGGGTGTAATAGGGTTAGGTCAGAGAATAGAGGTGTGAATATGAGACAATGTGGCTCAACAAGTGTTAGGTTGGTGAAACCAACATTAACAGAGAGCAGAAGATGTTCAGGCAGGTAAACCATTTACAGCGGGAGCGGGCGGGACAAGGCAGGAGCGGGAGGGAATGGGAGGGAGCGGGATGGAGCGGGCGGGATTGAGCGGGAGCGGGTGGGAGCGGGATGGAGCGGGCGGGAGCGGGAGGGAGTGAGCGGGACCGGGCAGGAGCGGGCGGGGATGGCATGGAGCGGGAGGGAGCTGGTGGTGTGAACTTTGCAGCGGGCAGAAGTGGGAGGGAGCGGGCAGAAGCGGGAGGGAGCGGGCAGAAGCGGGAGGGAGCGTGAGGGAGCGGACGGGAGCGAGCGGGAGTGGGCGGGAGCGGGTAAGGATGGCTTGGAGCGGGAGGCAGCTGGTGGTGTGAACTTTGCCGCGGGCAGAAGTGGGAGGGAGTGGGAGGGAGCGGGCAGAAGCGGGAGGGAGTGGGCGGGAGCGGGAGGGAGTGAGCGAGACCGGGCAGGAGCGGGATGGAGCAGGCGGGAGCGAGCGGGAGCGGGTGGGAGCGGGCGGGAGCGGGAGGGAGCGGGATGGAGCGGGCGGGAGCGGGTGGGAGCGGGATGGAGCGGGCGGGAGCGGGAGGGAGCGAGCGGGACCGGGCAGGAGCGGGCGGGGATGGCATGGAGCGGGAGGGAGCTGGTGGTGTGAACTTTGCAGCGGGCAGAAGTGGGAAGGAGCGGGCAGAAGCGGGAGGGAGCGGGCAGAAGCGGGAGGGAGCGGGCAGAAGCGGGAGGGAGCAGGAGGGAGCGGGAGGGAGCGGGATGGAGCGGGCGGGAGCGAGCGGGAGTGGGTCGGAGCGGGCAGGAGCGGGCGGGATTGAGCAATATGAACTTTGCCGCTTGCCGAAGCGGGAGGGAGCGGTTGGGAGTGAGCGGGAGCGGGTGGGAGTGAGCGATATATCTTTGCTGCGGGCAGAAGTGGGAGGGAGCAGGCGGGAGCGAGCGGGAGTGGTAGGGAGCGGGCGGGAGCGGGAGGGAGTGGGCGGGAGCGAGCGAGAGCGGGCGGGAGCAGGATTGAGCGGACGGGAGCGGGTGGGAGCGAGCGGGAGCGGGAGGGAGCGGGCGGAAGCGAGCGGGAGCGGGTGGGAGTGGGCGGGAGTTGGAGGGAGCGGGTGGAAGCGGGAGGGAGTGGGCGGGAGTTGGAGGGAGCGGGCGGGAGGGAGCGGGAGCGGGAGGGAGCGGGCGGGATTGAGCAATATGAACTTTGCCGCCGGCAGAAGCGGGAGTGAGCGGGAGCGGGAGGGAGCGGGCGAAAGCAAGCGGGAGCGGGTGGGAGTGAGCGATATGAACTTTGCCACGGGCAGAAGTGGGAGGGAGCAGGCGGGAGCGAGCGGGAGCGGGAGGGAGCGGGCGGGAGCGAGCGGGAGCGGGCGGAATCGGGTGGGAGCGAGCAATAAGAACTTTGCCACGGGCAGAAGCGGGAGGGAGCGGGAGGGAGCGAGCGGGAGCAGGAGGGAGCGAGCGAGAGTCGGCGGGAGAGGGCGGGAGCGAGCAAAATAACCTTTGCCGCGGGCAGAAGCGGGAGGGAGTGGGAGGGAGCAGGAGGGAGCGGGCGGGAGCGGGTGGGAGCGAGTAATATGAACTTTGCCGCGGGCAGAAGCGGGAGGGAGCGAGCGGGAGCGTGCGGGAGCGAGCAGTATGAACTTTACCGCCGGCAGAAGTGGGCGGGAGTTGGCGGGAGCGAGCGGGAGTTAAACTGTCAACAAATGTAGACATTTTAAATCCAGGTTAAAAACATTTCTTTTCTCATCTGTTTGTGCATGAAATCTGCACGATATCTTTAACTTATCCAGACTGTTGCTTGTTTTAATAATTTTTATTATTTAATTTCTTTCTTTTACAGTTTTAAATAAATAAAAGGCGTAAATTTCATAAAATAAATGAATAACCCCTGATGGTTGTCTTCTAAATTGCATAAGACGGGTTAGGGGTTAGGGTTAGGACGTAGGACATGTTTTGTAATTATACCACAACCAGCAATTGTACATGAAATGTGCTACACAAATACATTTGACTTTAAGTTTAGCTCATGGAAAATGGGAGCAAAAAGAAAACTTATTATTTTTTTGTTCATGGTATGTAAATGTGGTCCAGAGAATTGTTAAAAATTGTAAATTTGCATCCGTGGGTCTAATAGGGTTAGGTCAGAGAATAGAGGTGTGAATATGAGACAATGTGGCTCAACAAGTGTTAGGTTAGTGAAACCAACATTAACAGAGATCAGAAGATGTTCAGGCAGGTAAACCATTTACAGCGGGAGCGGGAGGGAGCGGGCAGAAGAGGGAGGGAGCGGGAGGGAGCGGGCGGGAGATAGCGGGAGCGGGAGGGAGTGGGCGGGAGCGAGTCGGAGCGGGACCGGGAGGGAGCGGGCAGGAGCGGGAGGGAGCGGGCGGGCGCGAACTGGAGCGAGCGGGACCGGGCAGAAGCGGTAGGGAGTGGGCGGGGAGCGAGCAATATGAACTTTGCCGCGGGCAGAAGCGGGAGGGAGCGGGCGGGAGCGAGCAATATGAACTTTGCCGCGGGCAGAAGCGGGAGGGAGCGAGCAATATGAACTTTGCCGCGGGCAGAAGCGGGAGGGAGCGGGCGGGAGTGAGCGGGAGCGGGAGGGAGAGGGCGGGAGCGGGAGGGAGTGAACGGTACCTGGCAGGAGCGGGAGGGAGCGGGCGGGAGCGAGCTGGAGCGAGCGGGACCAGGCAGAAGCGGGAGGGAGCGGGCGGGAGCGAGCAATATGAACTTTACCACGGGCAGAAGCGGGAGGGAGAAGGCGGGAGCGAGCGGGGAGCGGGCGGGGAGCGAGCAATATGAACTTTGCCGCGGGCAGAAGCGGGAGGGAGAAGGCGGGAGCGAGCGGGACTGGGCAAAAGCGGGAGGGAGCGGGCGGGAGCGAGCGGGAGCGGGCGGGGAGCGAGCGGGGAGCGGGAGGGAGCGGGCGGAAGCGAGCGGGAGCGGGTGGGAGTGAGCAATATGAACTTTATCGCGGGCAGAAGTGGGAGGGAGGGGGGCCGAATCGGGAGGGAGCGGGAGGGAGCGGACGGGAGCGAGCGGGAGCGGGCGGGAGCGGGTAAGGATGGCATGGAGCGGGAGGGAGCTGGTGGTGTGAACTTTGCCGCGGGCAGAAGTGGGAGGGAGCGGGCGGGAGCGGGAGGGAGCGGGCAGAAGAGGGAGGGAGCGGGAGGGAGCGAGCAGAAGCGGGAGGGAGCGGGCGGGAGCTGGAGGGAGTGGGCGGGAGCGAGTCGGAGCGGGACCGGGAGGGAGCGGGCAGGAGCGGGAGGGAGCGGGCGGGAGCGAGCAATATGAACTTTGCCGCGGGCAGAAGCGGGAGGGAGCGGGCAATATGAACTTTGCCGCGGGCAGAAGCGGGAGGGAGCGGGCGGGAGTGAGTGGGAGCGGGAGGGAGAGGGCGGGAGCGGGAGGGAGTGAACGGTACCGGGCAGGAGCGGGAGGGAGCGAGCAATATGAACTTTGCCGCGGGCAGAAGCGGGAGGGAGAAGGCCGGAGCGAGCGGGAGCGGGCGGGAGCGAGCAATATGAACTTTGCCGCGGGCAGAATTGGGAGGGAGAAGGCGGGAGCGAGCGGGACTGGGCAAAAGCGGGAGGGAGCGGGCGGGAGCGAGCGGGAGCGGGAGGGAGCGGGCGGAAGCGAGCGGGAGCGGGTGGGAGTGAGCAATATGAACTTTATCGCGGGCAGAAGTGGGAGGGAGGGGGCCGAATCGGGAGGGAGTGGGCGGGAGCGGGAGGGAGCGGGTGGGAGAGAGCGGGAGTGGGCGGGATTGGGCGGGAGCGAGCAGTATGAACTTTGCCGCGGGCAGAAGTGGGAGGGAGAAGGCGGGAGCGAGCGGGATTGGGAGCGGGAGGGAGTGAAGGGGACCGGGCAGGAGCGGGAGGGAGCGGGCGGGAGCGAGCTGGAGCGAGCGGGACCGGGCAGAAGCGGGAGGGAGCGGGCGGGAGCGAGCAATATGAACTTTGCCGCGGGCAGAAGTGGGAGGGAGAAGGCGGGAGCGAGCGGGAGCGGGCGGGGAGCGGGAGGGAGTGAACGGGACCGGGTAGGAGCGGGAGGGAGCGGGTGGGAGTGAGCGGGAGCGGGAGGGAGCGAGCGATATGAACTTTTCCGCAGGCAGAAGTGGGAGGGAGCGGGCGGGAGTGAGCGGGGAGCGGGAGGGAGCGAGCGATATGAACTTTGCCGCGGGCAGAAGTGGGAGGGAGCGGGCGGGAGCGAGCGGGAGCGGGAGCGGGAGGAGGCGAGCAGTATGAACTTTGCCACGGGCGGGAGCGGGAGGGAGTGGGCGGGAGCGAGCGGGAGCAGGAGGGATTGGGCGGGAGCGAGCAATATGAACTTTGCCGCGGGCAGAAGCGGGAGGGATCAGGCGGGAGTGAGCGGGAGCGGGAGGGAGCGAGCAATATGAACTTTGCCGTGGGCAGAAGCGGGAGGGAGTGGGCGGGGAGTGAGCGTGAGTGGGAGGGAGCGGGCGGAAGCGAGCGGGAGCGGGTGGGAGCGAGCGGGAGCGGTCGGGATCGGTAGGGAGCGGGCGGGAGCGGGAGGGTGCGGGCGGGAGCGAACGGGAGCTGGCGGGAGCGTTCGGGAGCTGGCGGGAGCGAGCGGGAGCGGGAGGGAGCGGGCGGGATTGAGCAATATGACCTTTGCCGCGGGCAGAAGTGGGAGGGAGCAGGCGGGAGCGGGAGGGAGCAGGCGGGAGTGAGCGGGAGTAGGAGGGAGCGGGCGGGAGCGAGCGGGAGCGGGAGGGAGCGGGAGGGAGCGAGCGGGAGCAGGAGGGAGTGGGCGGGAGCGGGTGGGAGCGAGCAGTATGAACTTTGCCGCGGGCAGAAGCGGATAGCGGGCGGGAGCGAGCGGGAGTGAGCGGGAGCGGGAGGGAGCGGGAGGGATTGAGCAATATGAACTTTGCCGCTGGCCGAAGCGGGAGGGAGCGGGCGGGAGTGAGCGGGAGCGGGAGGGAGCGGGCGGAAGCGAGCGGGAGCGGGTGGGAGTGAGCGATATGAACTTTGCCGCGGGCAGAAGTGGGAGGGAGCAGGCGGGAGCGAGCGGGAGCGGGAGGGAGCGAGCAATATGGACTTTGCCGCGGGCAGAAGTGGGAGGGAGCAGGCGGGAGCGAGCGGGAACGGGTGGGAGCGAGCAATAAGAACTATGCCACGGGCAGAAGCGGGAGGGAGCGAGCGGGAGCAGGAGGGAGCGAGCGAGAGCGGGCGGGAGAGGGCGGGAGCGAGCGGGAGTTAAACTGTCAACAAATGTAGACATTTTAAATCCAGGTTAAAAACATTTCTTTTCTCATGTGTTTGTGCATGAAATCTGCACGATATCTTTAACTTATCCAGACTGTTGCTTGTTTTAATAATTTTAATTTAATTTTTATTATTTAATTTCTTTCTTTTACAGTTTTAAATAAATAAAAGGCGTAAATTTCATAAAATAAAGAATAACCCCTGATGGTTGTCTTCTAAATTGCATAAGACGGGTTAGGGGTTAGGTTTAGGACGTAGGACATGTTTTGTAATTATACCACAACCAGCAATTGTACATGAAATGTGCTACACAAATACATTTGACTTTAAGTTTAGCTCATGGAAAATGGGAGCAAAAAGAAAACTTATTATATTTTTGTTCATTGTATGTAAATGTGGTCCTGAGAATTGTTAAAAGTTGTAAATTTGCATCCGTGGGTGTAATAGGGTTAGGTCAGAGAATAGAGGTGTGAATATGAGACAATGTGGCTCAACAAGTGTTAGGTTGGTGAAACCAACATTAACAGAGAGCAGAAGATGTTCAGGCAGGTAAACCATTTACAGCGGGAGCGGGCGGGACAAGGCAGGAGCGGGAGGGAATGGGAGGGAGCGGGATGGAGCGGGCGGGAGCGAGCGGGAGCGGGTGGGAGCGGGATGGAGCGGGCGGGAGCGGGAGGGAGTGAGCGGGACCGGGCAGGAGCGGGCGGGGATGGCATGGAGCGGGAGGGAGCTGGTGGTGTGAACTTTGCAGCGGGCAGAAGTGGGAGGGAGCGGGCAGAAGCGGGAGGGAGCGGGCAGAAGCGGGAGGGAGCGGGAGGGAGCGGACGGGAGCGAGCGGGAGTGGGCGGGAGCGGGTAAGGATGGCTTGGAGCGGGAGGCAGCTGGTGGTGTGAACTTTGCCGCGGGCAGAAGTGGGAGGGAGTGGGAGGGAGCGGGCAGAAGCGGGAGGGAGTGGGCGGGAGCGGGAGGGAGTGAGCGAGACCGGGCAGGAGCGGGATGGAGCAGGCGGGAGCGAGCGGGAGCGGGTGGGAGCGGGCGGGAGCGGGAGGGAGCGGGATGGAGCGGGCGGGAGCGGGTGGGAGCGGGATGGCGCGGGCGGGAGCGGGAGGGAGCGAGCGGGACCGGGCAGGAGCGGGCGGGGATGGCATGGAGCGGGAGGGAGCTGGTGGTGTGAACTTTGCCGCGGGCGGGAGCGGGAGGGAGTTGGCAGAAGCGGGAGGGAGCGGGCGGGAGCGGACGGGAGCGGGAGGGAGCGGGATGGAGCGGGCGGGAGCGAGCGGGAGCGGGTCGGGGCGGGCAGGAGCGGGCGGGATTGAGCAATATGAACTTTGCCGCTTGCCGAAGCGGGAGGGAGCGGTTGGGAGTGAGCGGGAGCGGGTGGGAGTGAGCGATATATCTTTGCTGCGGGCAGAAGTGGGAGGGAGCAGGCGGGAGCGAGCGGGAGTGGTAGGGAGCGGGCGGGAGCGGGAGGGAGTGGGCGGGAGCGAGCGAGAGCGGGCGGGAGCAGGATTGAGCGGACGGGAGCGGGTGGGAGCGAGCGGGAGCGGGAGGGAGCGGGCGGAAGCGAGCGGGATTGGGTGGGAGTGGGCGGGAGTTGGAGGGAGCGGGTGGAAGCGGGAGGGAGTGGGCGGGAGTTGAAGGGAGCGGGCGGGAGGGAGCGGGAGGGGAGCGGGCGGGATTGAGCAATATGAACTTTGCCGCCGGCAGAAGCGGGAGTGAGCGGGAGCGGGAGGGAGCGGGCGAAAGCAAGCGGGAGCGGGTGGGAGTGAGCGATATGAACTTTGCCGCGGGCAGAAGTGGGAGGGAGCAGGCGGGAGCGAGCGGGAGCGGGAGGGAGCGGGCGGGAGCGAGCGGGAGCGGGCGGAATCGGGTGGGAGCGAGCAATAAGAACTTTGCCACGGGCAGAAGCGGGAGGGAGCGGGAGGGAGCGAGCGGGAGCAGGAGGGAGCGAGCGAGAGTCGGCGGGAGAGGGCGGGAGCGAGCAAAATAACCTTTGCCGCGGGCAGAAGCGGGAGGGAGTGGGAGGGAGCAGGAGGGAGCGGGCGGGAGCGGGTGGGAGCGAGTAATATGAACTTTGCCGCGGGCAGAAGCGGGAGGGAGCGAGCGGGAGCGTGCGGGAGCGAGCAGTATGAACTTTACCGCCGGCAGAAGTGGGCGGGAGTTGGCGGGAGCGAGCGGGAGTTAAACTGTCAACAAATGTAGACATTTTAAATCCAGGTTAAAAACATTTCTTTTCTCATCTGTTTGTGCATGAAATCTGCACGATATCTTTAACTTATCCAGACTGTTGCTTGTTTTAATAATTTTTATTATTTAATTTCTTTCTTTTACAGTTTTAAATAAATAAAAGGCGTAAATTTCATAAAATAAATGAATAACCCCTGATGGTTGTCTTCTAAATTGCATAAGACGGGTTAGGGGTTAGGGTTAGGACGTAGGACATGTTTTGTAATTATACCACAACCAGCAATTGTACATGAAATGTGCTACACAAATACATTTGACTTTAAGTTTAGCTCATGGAAAATGGGAGCAAAAAGAAAACTTATTATATTTTTGTTCATTGTATGTAAATGTGGTCCTGAGAATTGTTAAAGTTGTAAATTTGCATCCGTGGGTCTAATAGGGTTAGGTCAGAGAATAGAGGTGTGAATGTGAGACAATGTGGCTCAACAAGTGTTAGGTTGGTGAAACCAACATTAACAGAGAGCAGAAGATGTTCAGGCAGGTAAACCATTCACAGCGGGAGCGGGCGGGACCGGGCAGGAGCGGGAGGGAACGGGAGGGAGCGGGTGGGAGCGAGCGGGAGCGGGATGGAGCGGGCGGGATTGAGCAATATGAACTTTGCCGCCGGCAGAAGCGGGAGGGAGCGGGCGGGAGTGAGCAATATGAACTTTGCCGCTGGCCGAAGTGGGAGGGAGCGGGAGCGGGCGGGAGTGAGCGGGAGCGGGTGGGAGTGAGCGATATGAACTTTGCCGCGGGCAGAAGTGGGAGGGAGCAGGCGGGAGCGAGCGGGAGCGGGAGGGAGTGGGCGGGAGCGAGCGAGAGCGGGCGGGAGCAGGAGCGAGCGGGCGGGAGCGGGTGGGAGCGGGCGGAAGCGAGCGGGAGCGGGTGGGAGTGGGCGGAAGCGGGAGGGAGTGGGCGGGAGTTGGAGGGAGCGGGCGGAAGCGGGAGGGAGTTGGAGGGAGCGGGCGGGAGGGAGCGGGAGCGGGAGGGAGCGGGCGGGATTGAGCAATATGAACTTTGCCGCCGGCAGAAGAGGGAGGGAGCGGGCGGGAGTGAGCGGGAGGGAGCGGGCGGGATTGAGCAATATGAACTTTGCCACCGGCAGAAGCGGGAGTGAGCGGGAGCGGGAGGGAGGGGGCGAAAGCGAGCGGGAGCGGGTGGGAGTGAGCGAGAGTCGGCGGGAGAGGGCGGGAGCGAGCAAAATAACCTTTGCCGCGGGCAGAAGCGGGAGGGAGTGGGCGGGAGGAGGAGGGAGCGGGCGGGAGCGGGTGGGAGCGAGTAATATGAACTTTGCCGCGGGCAGAAGCGGGAGGGAGCGAGCGGGAGCGTGCGGGAGCGAGCAGTATGAACTTTACCGCCGGCAGAAGTGGGCGGGAGCGGGCGGGAGCGAGCGGGAGTTAAACTGTCAACAAATGTAGACATTTTAAATCCAGGTTAAAAACATTTCTTTTCTCATGTGTTTGTGCATGAAATCTGCACGATATCTTTAACTTATCCAGACTGTTGGTTGTTTTAATAATTTTTATTATTTAATTTCTTTCTTTTACAGTTTTAAATAAATAAAAGGCGTAAATTTCATAAAATAAATGAATAACCCCTGATGGTTGTCTTCTAAATTGAATAAGACGGGTTAGGGGTTAGGGTTAGGACGTAGGACATGTTTTGTAATTATACCACAACCAGCAATTGTACATGAAATGTGCTACACAAATACATTTGACTTTAAGTTTAGCTCATGTAAAATGGGAGCAAAAAGAAAACTTATTATATTTTTGTTCATTGTATGTAAATGTGGTCCTGAGAATTGTTAAAGTTGTAAATTTGCATCCGTGGGTCTAATAGGGTTAGGTCAGAGAATAGAGGTGTGAATGTGAGACAATGTGGCTCAACAAGTGTTAGGTTGGTGAAACCAACATTAACAGAGAGCAGAAGATGTTCAGGCAGGTAAACCATTCACAGCGGGAGCGGGCGGGACCGGGCAGGAGCGGGAGGGAACGGGAGGGAGCGGGTGGGAGCGAGCGGGAGCGGGATGGAGCGGGCGGGATTGAGCAATATGAACTTTGCCGCCGGCAGAAGCGGGAGGGAGCGGGCGGGAGTGAGCAATATGAACTTTGCCGCTGGCCGAAGTGGGAGGGAGCGGGAGCGGGTGGGAGTGAGCGATATGAACTTTGCCGCGGGCAGAAGTGGGAGGGAGCAGGCGGGAGCGGGCGGGAGCGGGTGGGAGCGAGCGGAAGCGAGCGGAAGCGGGAGGGAGCGGGCGGAAGCGGGAGGGAGCGGGCGGGAGTGAGCGGGAGGGAGCGGGCGAGATTGAGCAATATGAACTTTGCCGCCGGCAGAAGCGGGAGGGAGCGGGTGGAAGCGAGCGGGAGCGGGTGGGAGTGAGCGATATGAACTTTTGCCGCGGGCAGAAGTGGGAGGGAGCAGGCGGGAGCGAGCGGGAGCGGGAGGGAGCGAGCGGGAGCAGGTGGGAGTGAGCGAGAGCGGGCGGGAGCAGGAGCGAGCGGGCGGGAGCGGGTGGGAGCGGGCGGGAGCGAGCGGGAGCGGGTGGGAGTGGGCGGAAGCGGGAGGGAGTGGGCGGGAGTTGGAGGGAGCGGGCGGAAGCGGGAGGGAGTTGGAGGGAGCGGGCGGGAGGGAGCGGGCGGGAGGGAGCGGGAGCGGGAGGGAGCGGGCGGGATTGAGCAATATGAACTTTGCCGCCGGCAGAAGAGGGAGGGAGCGGGCGGGAGTGAGCGGGAGGGAGCGGGCGGGATTGAGCAATATGAACTTTGCCGCCGGCAGAAGCGGGAGGGAGCGGGTGGAAGCGAGCGGGAGCGGGTGGGAGTGAGCGATATGAACTTTTGCCGCGGGCAGAAGTGGGAGGGAGCAGGCGGGAGCGAGCGGGAGCGGGAGGGAGCGGGCGGGAGCGAGCGGGAGCAGGTGGGAGTGAGCGAGAGCGGGCGGGAGCGGGAGGGAGTGGGCGGGAGCGAGCGGGATCGGGAGGGAGCGGGCGGGAGCGGTAGGGAGCGGGCGGGAGCGGGAGGGAGTGGGCGGGAGCGAGCGGGAGCGGGAGGGAGCGGGCGGGATTGAGCAATATGACCTTTGCCGTGGGCAGAAGTGGGAGGGAGCGGGCGGGAGTGAGCGTGAGTGGGAGGGAGCGGGCAATATGAACTTTGCCGCGGGATGAAGTGGGAGGGAGCGGGCGGGAGCGAACGGGAGCGGGAGCAGGAGGGATTGGGCGGGAGCGAGCAATATGAACTTTGCCGCGGGCAGAAGCGGGAGGGAGTGGGCGGGAGTGAGTGGGAGCGGGAGGGAGCGATCAATATGAACTTTGCCGCGGGCAGAAGTGGGAGGGAGCGGGCGGGAGTGAGCGGGAGCGGGAGGGAGCGGGCGGGATTGAGCAATATGAACTTTGCCGTGGGCAGAAGCGGGAGGGAGCGGGCGGGAGTGAGCGTGAGTGGGAGTGGGAGGGAGCGGGCGGAAGCGAGCGGGAGTGGGAGGGAGCGGGCGGGAGCGGGAAGGAGAGGGCGGGAGCGAGCAATATGACCTTTGCCACGGGCAGAAGCGGGAGCGGGTGGGAGCGAGCAATATGAACTTTGCCGCGGGCAGAAGCGGGAGGGAGCGAGCGGGAGCGGGAGGGAGCGAGCAGTATGAACTTTACCGCGGGCAGAAGTGGGCGGGAGCGGGCGGGAGCGAGCGGGAGTTAAACTGTCAACAAATGTAGACATTTTAAATCCAGGTTAAAAACATTTCTTTTCTCATGTGTTTGTGCATGAAATCTGCACGATATCTTTAACTTATCCAGACTGTTGCTTGTTTTAATAATTTTAATTTAATTTTTATTATTTAATTTCTTTCTTTTACAGTTTTAAATAAATAAAAGGCGTAAATTTCATAAAATAAAGAATAACCCCTGATGGTTGTCTTCTAAATTGCATAAGACGGCTTAGGGGTTAGGGTTAGGACGTAGGACATGTTTTGTAATTATACCACAACCAGCAATTGTACATGAAATGTGCTACACAAATACATTTGACTTTAAGTTTAGCTCATGGAAAATGGGAGCAAAAAGAAAACTTATTATATTTTTGTTCATTGTCTGTAAATGTGGTCCTGAGAATTGTTAAAGTTGTAAATTTGCATCCGTGTGTCTAATAGGGTTAGGTCAGAGAATAGAGGTGTGAATGTGAGACAATGTGGCTCAACAAGTGTTAGGTTGGTGAAACCAACATTAACAGAGAGCAGAAGATGTTCAGGCAGGTAAACCATTCACAGCGGGAGCGGGCGGGACCGGGCAGGAGCGGGAGGGAACGGGAGGGAGCGGGTGGGAGCGAGCGGGAGCGGGATGGAGCGGGCGGGATTGAGCAATATGAACTTTGCCACTGGCCGAAGCGGGAGGGAGCGGGCGGGAGTGAGCGGGAGCGGGTGGGAGTGAGCGATATGAACTTTGCCGCGGGCAGAAGTGGGAGGGAGCAGGCGGGAGCGAGCGGGAGCGGGAGGGAGAGGGCGGGAGCGAGCGAGAGCGGGCGGGAGCAGGAGCGAGCGGGCGGGAGCGGGTGGGAGCGAGCGGGAGCGGGAGGGAGCGGGCGGAAGCGAGCGGGAGCGGGTGGGAGTGGGCGGAAGCGGGAGGGAGTTGGAGGGAGCGGGCGGGAGGGAGCGGGAGCGGGAGGGAGCGGGCGGGATTGAGCAATATGAACTTTGCCGCCGGCAGAAGATGGAGGGAGCGGGCGGGAGTGAGCGGGAGGGAGCGGGCGGGATTGAGCAATATGAACTTTGCCGCCGGCAGAAGCGGGAGGGAGCGGGTGGAAGCGAGCGGGAGCGGGTGGGAGTGAGCGATATGAACTTTTGCCGCGGGCAGAAGTGGGAGGGAGCAGGCGGGAGCGAACGGGAGTTGGAGGGAGCGGGCGGGAGGGAGCGGGCGGGAGGGAGCGGGAGCGGGAGGGAGCGGGCGGGATTGAGCAATATGACCTTTGCCGTGGGCAGAAGCGGGAGGGAGCGGGCGGGAGTGAGCGTGAGTGGGAGGGAGTGAGCGATATGAACTTTTGCCGCGGGCAGAAGTGGGAGGGAGCGAGCGGGAGCGGGAGGGAGCGGGCGGGAGCGAGCGGGAGCAGGTGGGAGTGAGCGAGAGCGGGCGGGAGCGGGAGGGAGTGGGCGGGAGCGAGCTGGATCGGGAGGGAGTGGGCGGGAGCGGTAGGGAGCGGGCGGGAGCGGGAGGGAGTGGGCGGGAGCGAGCGGGAGCGGGAGGGAGCGGGCGGGATTGAGCAATATGACCTTTGCCGTGGGCAGAAGCGGGAGGGAGCGGGCGGGAGTGAGCGTGAGTGGGAGGGAGCGGGCAATATGAACTTTGCCGCGGGATGAAGTGGGAGGGAGCGGGCGGGAGCGAGCGGGAGCGGGAGCAGGAGGGATTGGGCGGGAGCGAGCAATATGAACTTTGCCGCGGGCAGAAGCGGGAGGGAGCGGGCGGGAGTGAGCGGGAGCGGGAGGGAGCGATCAATATGAACTTTGCCGCGGGCAGAAGTGGGAGGGAGCGGGCGGGAGTGAGCGTGAGTGGGAGGGAGCGGGCGGAAGCGAGCGGGAGTGGGAGGGAGCGGGCGGGAGCGGGAAGGAGAGGGCGGGAGTGAGCAATATGACCTTTGCCACGGGCAGAAGCGGGAGCGGGTGGGAGCGAGCAATATGAACTTTGCCGTGGGCAGAAGCGGGAGGGAGCGGGCGGGAGTGAGCGTGAGTGGGAGGGAGCGGGCGGAAGCGAGCGGGAGTGGGAGGGAGCGGGCGGGAGCGGGCGGGAGCGGGAAGGAGTTAAACTGTCAACAAATGTAGACATTTTAAATCCAGGTTAAAAACATTTCTTTTCTCATGTGTTTGTGCATGAAATCTGCACGATATCTTTAACTTATCCAGACTGTTGCTTGTTTTAATAATTTGTATTATTTAATTTCTTTCTTTTACAGTTTTAAATAAATAAAAGGCGTAAATTTCATAAAATAAATGAATAACCCCTGATGGTTGTCTTCTAAATTGCATAAGACGGGTTAGGGGTTAGGGTTAGGACGTAGGACATGTTTTGTAATTATACCACAACCAGCAATTGTACATGAAATGTGCTACACAAATACATTTGACTTTAAGTTTAGCTCATGGAAAATGGGAGCAAAAAGAAAACTTATTATATTTTTGTTCATTGTATGTAAATGTGGTCCTGAGAATTGTTAAAGTTGTAAATTTGCATCCGTGGGTCTAATAGGGTTAGGTCAGAGAATAGAGGTGTGAATGTGAGACAATGTGGCTCAACAAGTGTTAGGTTGGTGAAACCAACATTAACAGAGAGCAGAAGATGTTCAGGCAGGTAAACCATTCACAGCGGGAGCGGGCGGGACCGGGCAGGAGCGGGAGGGAACGGGAGGGAGCGGGTTGGAGCGAGCGGGAGCGGGATGGAGCGGGCGGGATTGAGCAATATGAACTTTGCCGCTGGCCGAAGCGGGAGGGAGCGGGCGGGAGTGAGCGGGAGCGGGTGGGAGTGAGCGATATGAACTTTGCCGCGGGCAGAAGTGGGAGGGAGCAGGCGGGAGCGAGCGGGAGCGGGAGGGAGTGGGCGGGAGCGAGCGAGAGCGGGCAGGAGCAGGAGCGAGCGGGCGGGAGCGGGTGGGAGCGGGCGGAAGCGAGCGGGAGCGGGTGGGAGTGGGCGGAAGCGGGAGGGAGTGGGCGGGAGTTGGAGGGAGCGGGCGGAAGCGGGAGGGAGTTGGAGGGAGCGGGCGGGAGGGAGCGGGCGGGAGGGAGCGGGAGCGGGAGGGAGCGGGCGGGATTGAGCAATATGAACTTTGCCGCCGGCAGAAGAGGGAGGGAGCGGGCGGGAGTGAGCGGGAGGGAGCGGGCGGGATTGAGCAATATGAACTTTGCCACCGGCAGAAGCGGGAGTGAGCGGGAGCGGGAGGGAGGGGGCGAAAGCGAGCGGGAGCGGGTGGGAGTGAGCGAGAGTCGGCGGGAGAGGGCGGGAGCGAGCAAAATAACCTTTGCCGCGGGCAGAAGCGGGAGGGAGTGGGCGCGAGGAGGAGGGAGCGGGCGGGAGCGGGTGGGAGCGAGTAATATGAACTTTGCCGCGGGCAGAAGCGGGAGGGAGCGAGCGGGAGTGAGCGTGAGTGGGAGGGAGTGAGCGATATGAACTTTTGCCGCGGGCAGAAGTGGGAGGGAGCAGGCGGGAGCGAGCGGGAGCGGGAGGGAGCGGGCGGGAGCGAGCGGGAGCAGGTGGGAGTGAGCGAGAGCGGGCGGGAGCGGGAGGGAGTGGACGGGAGCGAGCTGGATCGGGAGGGAGTGGGCGGGAGCGGTAGGGAGCGGGCGGGAGCGGGAGGGAGTGGGCGGGAGCGAGCGGGAGCGGGAGGGAGCGGGCGGGATTGAGCAATATGACCTTTGCCGTGGGCAGAAGCGGGAGGGAGCGGGCGGGAGTGAGCGTGAGTGGGAGTGGGAGGGAGCGGGCGGAAGCGAGCGGGAGTGGGAGGGAGCGGGCGGGAGCGGGAAGGAGAGGGCGGGAGCGAGCAATATGACCTTTGCCACGGGCAGAAGCGGGAGCGGGTGGGAGCGAGCAATATGAACTTTGCCGCGGGCAGAAGCGGGAGGGAGCGAGCGGGAGCGGGAGGGAGCGAGCAGTATGAACTTTACCGCGGGCAGAAGTGGGCGGGAGCGGGCGGGAGCGAGCGGGAGTTAAACTGTCAACAAATGTAGACATTTTAAATCCAGGTTAAAAACATTTCTTTTCTCATGTGTTTGTGCATGAAATCTGCACGATATCTTTAACTTATCCAGACTGTTGCTTGTTTTAATAATTTTAATTTAATTTTTATTATTTAATTTCTTTCTTTTACAGTTTTAAATAAATAAAAGGCGTAAATTTCATAAAATAAAGAATAACCCCTGATGGTTGTCTTCTAAATTGCATAAGACGGGTTAGGGGTTAGGGTTAGGACGTAGGACATGTTTTGTAATTATACCACAACCAGCAATTGTACATGAAATGTGCTACACAAATACATTTGACTTTAAGTTTAGCTCATGGAAAATGGGAGCAAAAAGAAAACTTATTATATTTTTGTTCATTGTCTGTAAATGTGGTCCTGAGAATTGTTAAAGTTGTAAATTTGCATCCGTGTGTCTAATAGGGTTAGGTCAGAGAATAGAGGTGTGAATGTGAGACAATGTGGCTCAACAAGTGTTAGGTTGGTGAAACCAACATTAACAGAGAGCAGAAGATGTTCAGGCAGGTAAACCATTCACAGCGGGAGCGGGCGGGACCGGGCAGGAGTGGGAGGGAACGGGAGGGAGCGGGTGGGAGCGAGCGGGAGCGGGATGGAGTGAGCGATATGAACTTTGCCGCGGGCAGAAGTGGGAGGGAGCAGGCGGGAGCGAGCGGGAGCGGGAGGGAGAGGGCGGGAGCGAGCGAGAGCGGGCGGGAGCAGGAGCGAGCGGGCGGGAGCGGGTGGGAGCGAGCGGGAGCGGGAGGGAGCGGGCGGAAGCGAGCGGGAGCGGGTGGGAGCGGGCGGAAGCGGGAGGGAGTTGGAGGGAGCGGGCGGGAGGGAGCGGGAGCGGGAGGGAGCGGGCGGGATTGAGCAATATGAACTTTGCCGCCGGCAGAAGAGGGAGGGAGCGGGCGGGAGTGAGCGGGAGGGAGCGGGCGGGATTGAGCAATATGAACTTTGCCGCCGGCAGAAGCGGGAGGGAGCGGGTGGAAGCGAGCGGGAGCGGGTGGGAGTGAGCGATATGAACTTTTGCCGCGGGCAGAAGTGGGAGGGAGCAGGCGGGAGCGAGCGGGAGCGGGAGGGAGCGGGCGGGAGCGAGCGGGAGCAGGTGGGAGTGAGCGAGAGCGGGCGGGAGCGGGAGGGAGTGGGCGGGAGCGAGCGGGATCGGGAGGGAGCGGGCGGAAGCGGGAGGGAGTTGGAGGGAGCGGGCGGGAGGGAGCGGGCGGGAGGGAGCGGGAGCGGGAGGGAGCGGGCGGGATTTAGCAATATGACCTTTGCCGTGGGCAGAAGCGGGAGGGAGCGGGCGGGAGTGAGCGTGAGTGGGAGGGAGTGAGCGATATGAACTTTTGCCGCGGGCAGAAGTGGGAGGGAGCAGGCGGGAGCGAGCGGGAGCGGGAGGGAGCGGGCGGGAGCGAGCGGGAGCAGGTGGGAGTGAGCGAGAGCGGGCGGGAGCGGGAGGGAGTGGGCGGGAGCGAGCTGGATCGGGAGGGAGTGGGCGGGAGCGGTAGGGAGCGGGCGGGAGCGGGAGGGAGTGGGCGGGAGCGAGCGGGAGCGGGAGGGAGCGGGCGGGATTGAGCAATATGACCTTTGCCGTGGGCAGAAGCGGGAGGGAGCGGGCGGGAGTGAGCGTGAGTGGGAGGAAGCGGGCAATATGAACTTTGCCGCGGGATGAAGTGGGAGGGAGCGGGCGGGAGCGAGCGGGAGCGGGAGCAGGAGGGATTGGGCGGGAGCGAGCAATATGAACTTTGCCGCGGGCAGAAGCGGGAGGGAGCGGGCGGGAGTGAGCGGGAGCGGGAGGGAGCGATCAATATGAACTTTGCCGCGGGCAGAAGTGGGAGGGAGCGGGCGGGAGTGAGCGGGAGCGGGAGGGAGCGGGCGGGATTGAGCAATATGAACTTTGCCGTGGGCAGAAGCGGGAGGGAGCGGGCGGGAGTGAGCGTGAGTGGGAGGGAGCGGGAAGGAGAGGGCGGGAGTGAGCAATATGAACTTTGCCGTGGGCAGAAGCGGGAGGGAGCGGGCGGGAGTGAGCGTGAGTGGGAGGGAGCGGGCGGAAGCGAGCGGGAGTGGGAGGGAGCGGGCGGGAGCGGGAAGGAGAGGGCGGGAGCGAGCAATATGAACTTTGCCGCGGGCAGAAGTGGTCGGGAGCGAGCAGGAGTTAAACTGTCAACAAATGTAGACATTTTAAATCCAGGTTAAAAACATTTCTTTTCTCATGTGTTTGTGCATGAAATCTGCACGATATCTTTAACTTATCCAGACTGTTGCTTGTTTTAATAATTTGTATTATTTAATTTCTTTCTTTTACAGTTTTAAATAAATAAAAGGCGTAAATTTCATAAAATAAATGAATAACCCCTGATGGTTGTCTTCTAAATTGCATAAGACGGGTTAGGGGTTAGGGTTAGGACGTAGGACATGTTTTGTAATTATACCACAACCAGCAATTGTACATGAAATGTGCTACACAAATACATTTGACTTTAAGTTTAGCTCATGGAAAATGGGAGCAAAAAGAAAACTTATTATATTTTTGTTCATTGTATGTAAATTGACTACACGGTTTCTGAGAAGAATTCTACATATAGAAGGTGTCTGTCAGAGAATGCTGTAACCAGATTTAAAGAGTTGATTTCATCATCCTTTTCTTCACTGCCATGTGCAGATATGACAGAGGACGGCTACCTAAATTTTACTCCAGTAGAACTTGACTCTCTTGTTGACAGCACTACAGCTTCAATGCGTACAACACTGGACAATGTTGCCCCTCTGAAAAGGAAGGTAATCAGTCAGAAGAGGTTGGCTCCTTGGTATAATTCACAGCTGCGTGCGTTAAAGCAGACTGCAAGAAAGCTGGAGAGACAGTGGCGTTCCTCTAATTTAGAAGAGTCTCAATTAGTCTGGAAAGATAGTTTAATAACGTATAAGAAAGCACTTCGTAAAGCTAGAACTGCGTATTATTCATCATTGATAGAAGAGAATAAGAATAATCCCAGGTTTCTTTTCAGCACTGTTGCCAGGCTGACAAAGAGTCCGAGCTCTGTTGAGCCATGTATTCCTTTAACTCTCAGCAGTGATGATTTCATGAGATTCTTCATCAATAAAATTGTTTCTATCAGAGAGAAGATTAATGGAATCCTTCCCATTATTATCACTGATGTATCATCAAGTAGAGCAGCTTTAGAAGTATCTTTCGAACCTGAATTGTATTTAGACAGCTTCTGTCCAGTTGATCTTTCTGAGCTAACAACAGCAATAGTCTCTTCTAAACCATCAACTTGTATGTTAGACCCAATCCCAACCAGACTGTTCAAGGAGGTTTTCCCCTTAATTGACACTTCCATATTGGATTTGATCAATCGGTCTTTGTTGATAGGATATGTACCTCAGACTTTTAAGGTTGCTGTAATTAAACCTTTACTTAAAAAACCTACTCTTGATTCAGAAGTGTTGGCTAATTATCGACCTATATCCAATCTCCCTTTTTTGTCCAAAGTTCTTGAAAAAATAGTTGCAGCTCAACTTTGTGATCATTTACATAGAAATAATCTGTTTGAAGAGTTTCAGTCAGGATTCAGAGTGCATCATAGCACAGAAACGGCACTGGTGAAAGTTACCAATGATCTCCTGTTAGCTTCTGATAGCGGACTTGTTTCTGTGCTTGTCCTGTTGGATCTCAGTGCTGCATTTGATACGATCGATCACAGCATTCTGTTACAGAGACTTGAACATGTTATTGGGATTAAAGGAACTGCATTAGGCTGGTTTAAGTCATATTTATCTGATAGATTCCAGTTTGTTCTTGTAAATGAGGAATCTTCCTCACACGTTGGAGTAAGTCATGGAGTTCCTCAGGGTTCTGTGCTTGGACCGATTCTTTTTACTTTATACATGCTTCCATTAGGTAACATTATCAGACAGCATGGCATAAATTTCCATTGTTATGCTGATGATACTCAGCTGTACTTATCTATGAAACCAGATGAAACCAATAGGTTGGTCATACTACAAGCCTGTCTTAAAGACTTAAAGACCTGGATGACTCAGAACTGTCTGCTTTTAAATTCAGACAAAACTGAAGTTGTTCTCTTTGGACCTGAGCGCTTCAGGGAGAAATTGTCTAGTTATATAGTTACTCTAGATGGTATTTCCTTGGCTTCTAGTTCTACAGTGAGGAACCTTGGAGTTATTTTTGACCAGAATTTATCATTTGACGCACATATAAAACTGGTTTCTAGGACTGCCTTCTTTCACCTTCGTAATATTGCCAAAATCAGGAACATCCTGTCTCAAGGTGATGCAGAGAAACTAGTTCATGCATTTGTTACTTCAAGATTGGACTACTGTAATTCCTTATTATTGGGCTGTCCCACATATTCTCTGAAAAGCCTCCAGCTGATCCAAAATGCTGCAGCCAGAGTTCTGATGAGAACTAACAGGAGAGATCATGTTTCTCCAGTTTTAGCTTCTCTTCATTGGCTCCCTGTTAAATTCAGAATAGAATTTAAGATTCTTCTTCTCACATATAAAGTTCTTAATGACTGAGCTCCATCATATCTTAAAGATTTAATTGTAAGATATTTTCCTAACAGAGCACTTCGCTCCCAAACTGCAGGTTTACTTGTTGTTCCCAGAGTTTCTAAAAGTAGAATGGGAGGTAGAGCCTTCAGTTATCAGGCCCCTCTCTTGTGGAATAAGCTGCCAGTAAATGTCCGGGAAGCAGACACCCTTTCCACTTTTAAGATTAGGCTTAAAACTTTTCTTTTCGATAAAGCTTATAGTTAGGGATGGCTCAGGTAATCCTGAAACATCCCATAGTTAAGCTGCTATAGGCTTAGACTGCTGGGGGACCTCATCTGTCACACCTTTCCTCACTTTGCTCTCTTTTTCCCCCTGTTTAATTTCAAAATTGATTTTATGTACATGTGACATTATTGTGGTTATTAACCTATGTTTCCCTGTTCCAACAGATATCCTTTGAATGGTGTTATGGTCTTTTCCCCCCCTCTTTTCCCTCTTTTCTGTCTTCTCAAACCCCAGCTGGTCGAGGCGGATGGCCACCCTTCCTGAGTCTGGTTCTGCCAGAGGTTTCTTCCTGTTAAAAGGGAGTCGTTCCTTTCCACAGTTGCCACAGGCACGCTCAGGACGGGAGATTGGACTGAAGACACATTTCGGTGCAATCTGTTGGTTTCCTTAGCTAGGATATTAAATTTTTTGAATTAGCTCTATATGAATTAATTGGATTATGATTACAATGAATTGAATTCCAATTGGCTTGAATTGGACTATATTACTTAAGTGCCTTGAGATGACAATTGTTGTAATCTGGCGCTATATAAATAAAATTGAATTGAATTGAATTGAAATGTGGTCCTGAGAATTGTTAAAAGTTGTAAATTTGCATCCGTGGGTCTAATAGGGTTAGGTCAGAGAATAGAGGTGTGAATATGAGACAATGTGGCTCAACAAGTGTTAGGTTGGTGAAACCAACATTAACAGAGAGCAGAAGATGTTCAGGCAGGTAAACCATTTACAGCGGGAGCGGGCGGGACAAGGCAGGAGCGGGAGGGAACGGGAGGGAGCGGGATGGAGCGGGCGGGAGCGAGCGGGAGCGGGTGGGAGCGGGATGGAGCGGGCGGGAGCGGGAGGGAGTGAGCGGGACCGGGCAGGAGCGGGCGGGGATGGCATGGAGCGGGAGGGAGCTGGTGGTGTGAACTTTGCAGCGGGCAGAAGTGGGAAGGAGCGGGCAGAAGCGGGAGGGAGCGGGCAGAAGCGGGAGGGAGCGGGCAGAAGCGGGAGGGAGCAGGAGGGAGCGGACGGGAGCGAGCGGGAGCGGGCGGGAGCGGGCGGGGATGGCATGGAGCGGGAGTCAGCTGGTGGTGTGAACTTTGCCGCGGGCAGAAGTGGGAGGGAGCGGGATTGAGCGGGCAGAAGCGGGAGGGAGCGGGCGGGAGCGGGAGGGAGCGGACGGGAGCGAGCGGGAGCGGGCGGGAGCGGGAGGAAGTGAACGGGACCGGGCAGGAGCGGGAGGGAGCGGGCGGAAGCGAGCGGGAGCGGGAGGGAGCGGGCGGGAGCGGGAGGGATTGAACGGGACCGGGCAGAAGCGGGAGGGAGCGGGAGCGGGGTGGAGCGGGCGGAAGCGAGCGGGAGTGGGCGGGAGCGGGAGGGAGCGAGCGGGAGCGGGAGGGAGCGGGCGGGATTGAGCAATATGACCTTTGCCGTGGGCAGAAGCGGGAGGGAGCGGGCGGGAGTGAGCGTGAGTGGGAGGGAGCGGGCGGAAGCGAGCGGGAGCGGGTGGGAGTGAGCGGGAGCGGGTGGGAGCGAGTGATATGAACTTTGCCGCGGGCAGAAGTGGGAGGGAGCAGGCGGGAGTGAGCGGGAGCGGGTGGGAGCGAGTGATATGAACTTTGCCGCGGGCAGAAGTGGGAGGGAGCAGGCGGGAGCGAGCGGGAGCGGGAGGGAGCAGGCGGGAGCGGGTGGGAGCGAGCGGGAGCAGGAGGGATCGAGCGAGAGCGGGCGGGAGAGGGCGGGAGCGAGCAATATGAACTTTGCCACAGGCAGAAGCGGGAGGGAGCGGGCGGGAGCAGGAGGGAGCGAGCGAGAGCGGGACGGAGCGAGCGGGAGTTAAACTGTCAACAAATGTAGACATTTTAAATCCAGGTTAAAAACATTTCTTTTCTCATGTGTTTGTGCATGAAATCTGCACGATATCTTTAACTTATCCAGACTGTTGCTTGTTTTAATAATTTTAATATAATTTTTATTATTTAATTTCTTTCTTTTACAGTTTTAAATAAATAAAAGGCGTAAATTTCATAAAATAAATGAATAACCCCTGATGGTTGTCTTCTAAATTGCATAAGACGGGTTAGGGGTTAGGACGTAGGACATGTTTTGTAATTATACCACAACCAGAAATTGTACATGAAATGTGCTGCACAAATACATTTGACTTTAAGTTTAGCTCATGGAAAATGGGAGCAAAAAGAAAACTTATTATATTTTTGTTCATTGTCTGTAAATGTGGTCCAGAGAATTGTTAAAAATTGTAAATTTGCATCCGTGGGTCTAATAGGGTTAGGTCAGAGAATAGAGGTGTGAATATGAGACAATGTGGCTCAACAAGTGTTAGGTTAGTGAAACCAACATTAACAGAGATCAGAAGATGTTCAGGCAGGTAAACCATTTACAGCGGGAGCGGGAGGGAGCGGGCAGAAGAGGGAGGGAGCGGGAGGGAGCGGGCGGGAGATAGCGGGAGCGGGACGGAGTGGGCGGGAGCGAGTCGGAGCGGGACCGGGAGGGAGCGGGCAGGAGCGGGAGGGAGCGGGCGGGCGCGAACTGGAGCGAGCGGGACCGGGCAGAAGCGGTAGGGAGTGGGCGGGAGCGAGCAATATTAACTTTGCCGCGGGCAGAAGCGGGAGGGAGCGGGCGGGAGCGAGCAATATGAACTTTGCCGCGGGCAGAAGCGGGAGGGAGCGAGCAATATGAACTTTGCCGCGGGCAGAAGCGGGAGGGAGCGGGCGGGAGTGAGCGGGAGCGGGAGGGAGAGGGCGGGAGCGGGAGGGAGTGAACGGTACCGGGCAGGAGCGGGAGGGAGCGGGCGGGAGCGAGCTGGAGCGAGCGGGACCAGGCAGAAGCGGGAGGGAGCGGGCGGGAGCGAGCAATATGAACTTTGCCGCGGGCAGAAGCGGGAGGGAGAAGGCGGGAGCGAGCGGGAGCGGGCGGGAGCGAGCAATATGAACTTTGCCGCGGGCAGAAGCGGGAGGGAGAAGGCGGGAGCGAGCGGGACTGGGCAAAAGCGGGAGGGAGCGGGCGGGAGCGAGCGGGCGGGAGCGAGCGGGAGCGGGAGGGAGCGGGCGGAAGCGAGCGGGAGCGGGTGGGAGTGAGCAATATGAACTTTATCGCGGGCAGAAGTGGGAGGGAGGGGGCCGAATCGGGAGGGAGCGGGAGGGAGCGGACGGGAGCGAGCGGGAGCGGGCGGGAGCGGGTAAGGATGGCATGGAGCGGGAGGGAGCTGGTGGTGTGAACTTTGCCGCGGGCAGAAGTGGGAGGGAGCGGGCGGGAGCGGGAGGGAGCGGGCAGAAGAGGGAGGGAGCGGGAGGGAGCGAGCAGAAGCGGGAGGGAGCGGGCGGGAGCGGGAGGGAGTGGGCGGGAGCGAGTCGGAGCGGGACCGGGAGGGAGCGGGCAGGAGCGGGAGGGAGCGGGCGGGCGCGAACTGGAGCGAGCGGGACCGGGCAGAAGCGGTAGGGAGTGGGCGGGAGCGAGCAATATGAACTTTGCCGCGGGCAGAAGCGGGAGGGAGCGGGCGGGAGCGAGCAATATGAACTTTGCCGCGGGCAGAAGCGGGAGGGAGCGAGCAATATGAACTTTGCCGCGGGCAGAAGCGGGAGGGAGCGGGCGGGAGTGAGCGGGAGCGGGAGGGAGAGGGCGGGAGCGGGAGGGAGTGAACGGTACCGGGCAGGAGCGGGAGGGAGCGGGCGGGAGCGAGCAATATGAACTTTGCCGCGGGCAGAAGCGGGAGGGAGAAGGCCGGAGCGAGCGGGAGCGGGCGGGAGCGAGCAATATGAACTTTGCCGCGGGCAGAATTGGGAGGGAGAAGGCGGGAGCGAGCGGGACTGGGCAAAAGCGGGAGGGAGCGGGCGGGAGCGAGCGGGAGCGGGCGGGAGCGAGCGGGAGCGGGAGGGAGCGGGCGGAAGCGAGCGGGAGCGGGTGGGAGTGAGCAATATGAACTTTATCGCGGGCAGAAGTGGGAGGGAGGGGGCCGAATCGGGAGGGAGTGGGCGGGAGCGGGAGGGAGCGGGTGGGAGAGAGCGGGAGTGGGCGGGATTGGGCGGGAGCGAGCAGTATGAACTTTGCCGCGGGCAGAAGTGGGAGGGAGAAGGCGGGAGCGAGCGGGATTGGGAGCGGGAGGGAGTGAAGGGGACCGGGCAGGAGCGGGAGGGAGCGGGCGGGAGCGAGCTGGAGCGAGCGGGACCGGGCAGAAGCGGGAGGGAGCGGGCGGGAGCGAGCAATATGAACTTTGCCGCGGGCAGAAGTGGGAGGGAGAAGGCGGGAGCAAGCGGGAGCGGGCGGGAGCGGGAGGGAGTGAACGGGACCGGGTAGGAGCGGGAGGGAGCGGGTGGGAGTGAGCGGGAGCGGGAGGGAGTGAGCGATATGAACTTTTCCGCAGGCAGAAGTGGGAGGGAGCGGGCGGGAGTGAGCGGGAGCGGGAGGGAGCGAGCGATATGAACTTTGCCGCGGGCAGAAGTGGGAGGGAGCGGGCGGGAGCGAGCGGGAGCGGGAGCGGGAGGAGGCGAGCAGTATGAACTTTATCACGGGCGGGAGGGGGAGGGAGTGGGCGGGAGCGAGCGGGAGCAGGAGGGATTGGGCGGGAGCGAGCAATATGAACTTTGCCGCGGGCAGAAGCGGGAGGGATCAGGCGGGAGGGAGCGGGAGCGGGAAGGAGCGAGCAATATGAACTTTGCCGTGGGCAGAAGCGGGAGGGAGTGGGAGGGAGCGGGCGGAAGCGAGCGGGAGCGGGTGGGAGCGAGCGGGAGCGGGCGGGATCGGTAGGGAGCGGGCGGGAGCGGGAGGGTGCGGGCGGGAGCGAACGGGAGCTGGCGGGAGCGTTCGGGAGCTGGCGGGAGCGAGCGGGAGCGGGAGGGAGTGGGCGGGATTGAGCAATATGACCTTTGCCGCGGGCAGAAGTGGGAGGGAGCAGGCGGGAGCGGGAGGGAGCAGGCGGGAGTGAGCGGGAGTAGGAGGGAGCGGGCGGGAGCGAGCGGGAGCGGGAGGGAGCGGGAGGGAGCGAGCGGGAGCAGGAGGGAGTGGGCGGGAGCGGGTGGGAGCGAGCAGTATGAACTTTGCCGCGGGCAGAAGCGGATAGCGGGCGGGAGCGAGCGGGAGTGAGCGGGAGCGGGAGGGAGCGGGAGGGATTGAGCAATATGAACTTTGCCGCTGGCCGAAGCGGGAGGGAGCGGGCGGGAGTGAGCGGGAGCGGGAGGGAGCGGGCGGAAGCGAGCGGGAGCGGGTGGGAGTGAGCGATATGAACTTTGCCGCGGGCAGAAGTGGGAGGGAGCAGGCGGGAGCGAGCGGGAGCGGGAGGGAGCGAGCAATATGGACTTTGCCGCGGGCAGAAGTGGGAGGGAGCAGGCGGGAGCGAGCGGGAACGGGTGGGAGCGAGCAATAAGAACTATGCCACGGGCAGAAGCGGGAGGGAGCGGGAGGGAGCGAGCGGGAGCAGGAGGGAGCGAGCGGGAGCAGGAGGGAGCGGGCGGGAGCGGGCGGGAGCGAGCGGGAGTTAAACTGTCAACAAATGTAGACATTTTAAATCCAGGTTAAAAACATTTCTTTTCTCATGTGTTTGTGCATGAAATCTGCACGATATCTTTAACTTATCCAGACTGTTGCTTGTTTTAATAATTTTAATTTAATTTTTATTATTTAATTTCTTTCTTTTACAGTTTTAAATAAATAAAAGGCGTAAATTTCATAAAATAAAGAATAACCCCTGATGGTTGTCTTCTAAATTGCATAAGACGGGTTAGGGGTTAGGTTTAGGACGTAGGACATGTTTTGTAATTATACCACAACCAGCAATTGTACATGAAATGTGCTACACAAATACATTTGACTTTAAGTTTAGCTCATGGAAAATGGGAGCAAAAAGAAAACTTATTATATTTTTGTTCATTGTATGTAAATGTGGTCCTGAGAATTGTTAAAAGTTGTAAATTTGCATCCGTGGGTGTAATAGGGTTAGGTCAGAGAATAGAGGTGTGAATATGAGACAATGTGGCTCAACAAGTGTTAGGTTGGTGAAACCAACATTAACAGAGAGCAGAAGATGTTCAGGCAGGTAAACCATTTACAGCGGGAGCGGGCGGGACAAGGCAGGAGCGGGAGGGAATGGGAGGGAGCGGGATGGAGCGGGCGGGATTGAGCGGGAGCGGGTGGGAGCGGGATGGAGCGGGCGGGAGCGGGAGGGAGTGAGCGGGACCGGGCAGGAGCGGGCGGGGATGGCATGGAGCGGGAGGGAGCTGGTGGTGTGAACTTTGCAGCGGGCAGAAGTGGGAGGGAGCGGGCAGAAGCGGGAGGGAGCGGGCAGAAGCGGGAGGGAGCGTGAGGGAGCGGACGGGAGCGAGCGGGAGTGGGCGGGAGCGGGTAAGGATGGCTTGGAGCGGGAGGCAGCTGGTGGTGTGAACTTTGCCGCGGGCAGAAGTGGGAGGGAGTGGGAGGGAGCGGGCAGAAGCGGGAGGGAGTGGGCGGGAGCGGGAGGGAGTGAGCGAGACCGGGCAGGAGCGGGATGGAGCAGGCGGGAGCGAGCGGGAGCGGGTGGGAGCGGGCGGGAGCGGGAGGGAGCGGGATGGAGCGGGCGGGAGCGGGTGGGAGCGGGATGGAGCGGGCGGGAGCGGGAGGGAGCGAGCGGGACCGGGCAGGAGCGGGCGGGGATGGCATGGAGCGGGAGGGAGCTGGTGGTGTGAACTTTGCAGCGGGCAGAAGTGGGAAGGAGCGGGCAGAAGCGGGAGGGAGCGGGCAGAAGCGGGAGGGAGCGGGCAGAAGCGGGAGGGAGCAGGAGGGAGCGGGAGGGAGCGGGATGGAGCGGGCGGGAGCGAGCGGGAGTGGGTCGGAGCGGGCAGGAGCGGGCGGGATTGAGCAATATGAACTTTGCCGCTTGCCGAAGCGGGAGGGAGCGGTTGGGAGTGAGCGGGAGCGGGTGGGAGTGAGCGATATATCTTTGCTGCGGGCAGAAGTGGGAGGGAGCAGGCGGGAGCGAGCGGGAGTGGTAGGGAGCGGGCGGGAGCGGGAGGGAGTGGGCGGGAGCGAGCGAGAGCGGGCGGGAGCAGGATTGAGCGGA
This sequence comes from Leuresthes tenuis, assembly GCA_036924055.1. Taxonomy (NCBI): domain Eukaryota; kingdom Metazoa; phylum Chordata; class Actinopteri; order Atheriniformes; family Atherinopsidae; genus Leuresthes; species Leuresthes tenuis. The sequence continues at coordinate 38,900,436 of JAVGWW010000002.1, read as the reverse complement.
CGGGAGCGGGTGGGAGCGAGCGGGAGCGGGAGGGAGCGGGCGGAAGCGAGCGGGAGCGGGTGGGAGTGGGCGGGAGTTGGAGGGAGCGGGTGGAAGCGGGAGGGAGTGGGCGGGAGTTGGAGGGAGCGGGCGGGAGGGAGCGGGAGCGGGAGGGAGCGGGCGGGATTGAGCAATATGAACTTTGCCGCCGGCAGAAGCGGGAGTGAGCGGGAGCGGGAGGGAGCGGGCGAAAGCAAGCGGGAGCGGGTGGGAGTGAGCGATATGAACTTTGCCACGGGCAGAAGTGGGAGGGAGCAGGCGGGAGCGAGCGGGAGCGGGAGGGAGCGGGCGGGAGCGAGCGGGAGCGGGCGGAATCGGGTGGGAGCGAGCAATAAGAACTTTGCCACGGGCAGAAGCGGGAGGGAGCGGGAGGGAGCGAGCGGGAGCAGGAGGGAGCGAGCGAGAGTCGGCGGGAGAGGGCGGGAGCGAGCAAAATAACCTTTGCCGCGGGCAGAAGCGGGAGGGAGTGGGAGGGAGCAGGAGGGAGCGGGCGGGAGCGGGTGGGAGCGAGTAATATGAACTTTGCCGCGGGCAGAAGCGGGAGGGAGCGAGCGGGAGCGTGCGGGAGCGAGCAGTATGAACTTTACCGCCGGCAGAAGTGGGCGGGAGTTGGCGGGAGCGAGCGGGAGTTAAACTGTCAACAAATGTAGACATTTTAAATCCAGGTTAAAAACATTTCTTTTCTCATCTGTTTGTGCATGAAATCTGCACGATATCTTTAACTTATCCAGACTGTTGCTTGTTTTAATAATTTTTATTATTTAATTTCTTTCTTTTACAGTTTTAAATAAATAAAAGGCGTAAATTTCATAAAATAAATGAATAACCCCTGATGGTTGTCTTCTAAATTGCATAAGACGGGTTAGGGGTTAGGGTTAGGACGTAGGACATGTTTTGTAATTATACCACAACCAGCAATTGTACATGAAATGTGCTACACAAATACATTTGACTTTAAGTTTAGCTCATGGAAAATGGGAGCAAAAAGAAAACTTATTATTTTTTTGTTCATGGTATGTAAATGTGGTCCAGAGAATTGTTAAAAATTGTAAATTTGCATCCGTGGGTCTAATAGGGTTAGGTCAGAGAATAGAGGTGTGAATATGAGACAATGTGGCTCAACAAGTGTTAGGTTAGTGAAACCAACATTAACAGAGATCAGAAGATGTTCAGGCAGGTAAACCATTTACAGCGGGAGCGGGAGGGAGCGGGCAGAAGAGGGAGGGAGCGGGAGGGAGCGGGCGGGAGATAGCGGGAGCGGGAGGGAGTGGGCGGGAGCGAGTCGGAGCGGGACCGGGAGGGAGCGGGCAGGAGCGGGAGGGAGCGGGCGGGCGCGAACTGGAGCGAGCGGGACCGGGCAGAAGCGGTAGGGAGTGGGCGGGAGCGAGCAATATGAACTTTGCCGCGGGCAGAAGCGGGAGGGAGCGGGCGGGAGCGAGCAATATGAACTTTGCCGCGGGCAGAAGCGGGAGGGAGCGAGCAATATGAACTTTGCCGCGGGCAGAAGCGGGAGGGAGCGGGCGGGAGTGAGCGGGAGCGGGAGGGAGAGGGCGGGAGCGGGAGGGAGTGAACGGTACCTGGCAGGAGCGGGAGGGAGCGGGCGGGAGCGAGCTGGAGCGAGCGGGACCAGGCAGAAGCGGGAGGGAGCGGGCGGGAGCGAGCAATATGAACTTTGCCACGGGCAGAAGCGGGAGGGAGAAGGCGGGAGCGAGCGGGAGCGGGCGGGAGCGAGCAATATGAACTTTGCCGCGGGCAGAAGCGGGAGGGAGAAGGCGGGAGCGAGCGGGACTGGGCAAAAGCGGGAGGGAGCGGGCGGGAGCGAGCGGGAGCGGGCGGGAGCGAGCGGGAGCGGGAGGGAGCGGGCGGAAGCGAGCGGGAGCGGGTGGGAGTGAGCAATATGAACTTTATCGCGGGCAGAAGTGGGAGGGAGGGGGCCGAATCGGGAGGGAGCGGGAGGGAGCGGACGGGAGCGAGCGGGAGCGGGCGGGAGCGGGTAAGGATGGCATGGAGCGGGAGGGAGCTGGTGGTGTGAACTTTGCCGCGGGCAGAAGTGGGAGGGAGCGGGCGGGAGCGGGAGGGAGCGGGCAGAAGAGGGAGGGAGCGGGAGGGAGCGAGCAGAAGCGGGAGGGAGCGGGCGGGAGCTGGAGGGAGTGGGCGGGAGCGAGTCGGAGCGGGACCGGGAGGGAGCGGGCAGGAGCGGGAGGGAGCGGGCGGGAGCGAGCAATATGAACTTTGCCGCGGGCAGAAGCGGGAGGGAGCGGGCAATATGAACTTTGCCGCGGGCAGAAGCGGGAGGGAGCGGGCGGGAGTGAGTGGGAGCGGGAGGGAGAGGGCGGGAGCGGGAGGGAGTGAACGGTACCGGGCAGGAGCGGGAGGGAGCGAGCAATATGAACTTTGCCGCGGGCAGAAGCGGGAGGGAGAAGGCCGGAGCGAGCGGGAGCGGGCGGGAGCGAGCAATATGAACTTTGCCGCGGGCAGAATTGGGAGGGAGAAGGCGGGAGCGAGCGGGACTGGGCAAAAGCGGGAGGGAGCGGGCGGGAGCGAGCGGGAGCGGGAGGGAGCGGGCGGAAGCGAGCGGGAGCGGGTGGGAGTGAGCAATATGAACTTTATCGCGGGCAGAAGTGGGAGGGAGGGGGCCGAATCGGGAGGGAGTGGGCGGGAGCGGGAGGGAGCGGGTGGGAGAGAGCGGGAGTGGGCGGGATTGGGCGGGAGCGAGCAGTATGAACTTTGCCGCGGGCAGAAGTGGGAGGGAGAAGGCGGGAGCGAGCGGGATTGGGAGCGGGAGGGAGTGAAGGGGACCGGGCAGGAGCGGGAGGGAGCGGGCGGGGAGCGAGCTGGAGCGAGCGGGACCGGGCAGAAGCGGGAGGGAGCGGGCGGGAGCGAGCAATATGAACTTTGCCGCGGGCAGAAGTGGGAGGGAGAAGGCGGGAGCGAGCGGGAGCGGGCGGGAGCGGGAGGGAGTGAACGGGACCGGGTAGGAGCGGGAGGGAGCGGGTGGGAGTGAGCGGGAGCGGGAGGGAGCGAGCGATATGAACTTTTCCGCAGGCAGAAGTGGGAGGGAGCGGGCGGGAGTGAGCGGGAGCGGGAGGGAGCGAGCGATATGAACTTTGCCGCGGGCAGAAGTGGGAGGGAGCGGGCGGGAGCGAGCGGGAGCGGGAGCGGGAGGAGGCGAGCAGTATGAACTTTGCCACGGGCGGGAGCGGGAGGGAGTGGGCGGGAGCGAGCGGGAGCAGGAGGGATTGGGCGGGAGCGAGCAATATGAACTTTGCCGCGGGCAGAAGCGGGAGGGATCAGGCGGGAGTGAGCGGGAGCGGGAGGGAGCGAGCAATATGAACTTTGCCGTGGGCAGAAGCGGGAGGGAGTGGGCGGGAGTGAGCGTGAGTGGGAGGGAGCGGGCGGAAGCGAGCGGGAGCGGGTGGGAGCGAGCGGGAGCGGTCGGGATCGGTAGGGAGCGGGCGGGAGCGGGAGGGTGCGGGCGGGAGCGAACGGGAGCTGGCGGGAGCGTTCGGGAGCTGGCGGGAGCGAGCGGGGAGCGGGAGGGAGCGGGCGGGATTGAGCAATATGACCTTTGCCGCGGGCAGAAGTGGGAGGGAGCAGGCGGGAGCGGGAGGGAGCAGGCGGGAGTGAGCGGGAGTAGGAGGGAGCGGGCGGGAGCGAGCGGGAGCGGGAGGGAGCGGGAGGGAGCGAGCGGGAGCAGGAGGGAGTGGGCGGGAGCGGGTGGGAGCGAGCAGTATGAACTTTGCCGCGGGCAGAAGCGGATAGCGGGCGGGAGCGAGCGGGAGTGAGCGGGAGCGGGAGGGAGCGGGAGGGATTGAGCAATATGAACTTTGCCGCTGGCCGAAGCGGGAGGGAGCGGGCGGGAGTGAGCGGGAGCGGGAGGGAGCGGGCGGAAGCGAGCGGGAGCGGGTGGGAGTGAGCGATATGAACTTTGCCGCGGGCAGAAGTGGGAGGGAGCAGGCGGGAGCGAGCGGGAGCGGGAGGGAGCGAGCAATATGGACTTTGCCGCGGGCAGAAGTGGGAGGGAGCAGGCGGGAGCGAGCGGGAACGGGTGGGAGCGAGCAATAAGAACTATGCCACGGGCAGAAGCGGGAGGGAGCGAGCGGGAGCAGGAGGGAGCGAGCGAGAGCGGGCGGGAGAGGGCGGGAGCGAGCGGGAGTTAAACTGTCAACAAATGTAGACATTTTAAATCCAGGTTAAAAACATTTCTTTTCTCATGTGTTTGTGCATGAAATCTGCACGATATCTTTAACTTATCCAGACTGTTGCTTGTTTTAATAATTTTAATTTAATTTTTATTATTTAATTTCTTTCTTTTACAGTTTTAAATAAATAAAAGGCGTAAATTTCATAAAATAAAGAATAACCCCTGATGGTTGTCTTCTAAATTGCATAAGACGGGTTAGGGGTTAGGTTTAGGACGTAGGACATGTTTTGTAATTATACCACAACCAGCAATTGTACATGAAATGTGCTACACAAATACATTTGACTTTAAGTTTAGCTCATGGAAAATGGGAGCAAAAAGAAAACTTATTATATTTTTGTTCATTGTATGTAAATGTGGTCCTGAGAATTGTTAAAAGTTGTAAATTTGCATCCGTGGGTGTAATAGGGTTAGGTCAGAGAATAGAGGTGTGAATATGAGACAATGTGGCTCAACAAGTGTTAGGTTGGTGAAACCAACATTAACAGAGAGCAGAAGATGTTCAGGCAGGTAAACCATTTACAGCGGGAGCGGGCGGGACAAGGCAGGAGCGGGAGGGAATGGGAGGGAGCGGGATGGAGCGGGCGGGAGCGAGCGGGAGCGGGTGGGAGCGGGATGGAGCGGGCGGGAGCGGGAGGGAGTGAGCGGGACCGGGCAGGAGCGGGCGGGGATGGCATGGAGCGGGAGGGAGCTGGTGGTGTGAACTTTGCAGCGGGCAGAAGTGGGAGGGAGCGGGCAGAAGCGGGAGGGAGCGGGCAGAAGCGGGAGGGAGCGGGAGGGAGCGGACGGGAGCGAGCGGGAGTGGGCGGGAGCGGGTAAGGATGGCTTGGAGCGGGAGGCAGCTGGTGGTGTGAACTTTGCCGCGGGCAGAAGTGGGAGGGAGTGGGAGGGAGCGGGCAGAAGCGGGAGGGAGTGGGCGGGAGCGGGAGGGAGTGAGCGAGACCGGGCAGGAGCGGGATGGAGCAGGCGGGAGCGAGCGGGAGCGGGTGGGAGCGGGCGGGAGCGGGAGGGAGCGGGATGGAGCGGGCGGGAGCGGGTGGGAGCGGGATGGCGCGGGCGGGAGCGGGAGGGAGCGAGCGGGACCGGGCAGGAGCGGGCGGGGATGGCATGGAGCGGGAGGGAGCTGGTGGTGTGAACTTTGCCGCGGGCGGGAGCGGGAGGGAGTTGGCAGAAGCGGGAGGGAGCGGGCGGGAGCGGACGGGAGCGAGCGGGAGCGGGTGGGAGCGGGCGGGAGCGGGAGGGAGCGGGATGGAGCGGGCGGGAGCGAGCGGGAGCGGGTCGGGGCGGGCAGGAGCGGGCGGGATTGAGCAATATGAACTTTGCCGCTTGCCGAAGCGGGAGGGAGCGGTTGGGAGTGAGCGGGAGCGGGTGGGAGTGAGCGATATATCTTTGCTGCGGGCAGAAGTGGGAGGGAGCAGGCGGGAGCGAGCGGGAGTGGTAGGGAGCGGGCGGGAGCGGGAGGGAGTGGGCGGGAGCGAGCGAGAGCGGGCGGGAGCAGGATTGAGCGGACGGGAGCGGGTGGGAGCGAGCGGGAGCGGGAGGGAGCGGGCGGAAGCGAGCGGGATTGGGTGGGAGTGGGCGGGAGTTGGAGGGAGCGGGTGGAAGCGGGAGGGAGTGGGCGGGAGTTGAAGGGAGCGGGCGGGAGGGAGCGGGAGGGAGCGGGCGGGATTGAGCAATATGAACTTTGCCGCCGGCAGAAGCGGGAGTGAGCGGGAGCGGGAGGGAGCGGGCGAAAGCAAGCGGGAGCGGGTGGGAGTGAGCGATATGAACTTTGCCGCGGGCAGAAGTGGGAGGGAGCAGGCGGGAGCGAGCGGGAGCGGGAGGGAGCGGGCGGGAGCGAGCGGGAGCGGGCGGAATCGGGTGGGAGCGAGCAATAAGAACTTTGCCACGGGCAGAAGCGGGAGGGAGCGGGAGGGAGCGAGCGGGAGCAGGAGGGAGCGAGCGAGAGTCGGCGGGAGAGGGCGGGAGCGAGCAAAATAACCTTTGCCGCGGGCAGAAGCGGGAGGGAGTGGGAGGGAGCAGGAGGGAGCGGGCGGGAGCGGGTGGGAGCGAGTAATATGAACTTTGCCGCGGGCAGAAGCGGGAGGGAGCGAGCGGGAGCGTGCGGGAGCGAGCAGTATGAACTTTACCGCCGGCAGAAGTGGGCGGGAGTTGGCGGGAGCGAGCGGGAGTTAAACTGTCAACAAATGTAGACATTTTAAATCCAGGTTAAAAACATTTCTTTTCTCATCTGTTTGTGCATGAAATCTGCACGATATCTTTAACTTATCCAGACTGTTGCTTGTTTTAATAATTTTTATTATTTAATTTCTTTCTTTTACAGTTTTAAATAAATAAAAGGCGTAAATTTCATAAAATAAATGAATAACCCCTGATGGTTGTCTTCTAAATTGCATAAGACGGGTTAGGGGTTAGGGTTAGGACGTAGGACATGTTTTGTAATTATACCACAACCAGCAATTGTACATGAAATGTGCTACACAAATACATTTGACTTTAAGTTTAGCTCATGGAAAATGGGAGCAAAAAGAAAACTTATTATATTTTTGTTCATTGTATGTAAATGTGGTCCTGAGAATTGTTAAAGTTGTAAATTTGCATCCGTGGGTCTAATAGGGTTAGGTCAGAGAATAGAGGTGTGAATGTGAGACAATGTGGCTCAACAAGTGTTAGGTTGGTGAAACCAACATTAACAGAGAGCAGAAGATGTTCAGGCAGGTAAACCATTCACAGCGGGAGCGGGCGGGAGCGGGAGGGAACGGGAGGGAGCGGGTGGGAGCGAGCGGGAGCGGGATGGAGCGGGCGGGATTGAGCAATATGAACTTTGCCGCCGGCAGAAGCGGGAGGGAGCGGGCGGGAGTGAGCAATATGAACTTTGCCGCTGGCCGAAGTGGGAGGGAGCGGGAGCGGGTGGGAGTGAGCGGGAGCGGGTGGGAGTGAGCGATATGAACTTTGCCGCGGGCAGAAGTGGGAGGGAGCAGGCGGGAGCGAGCGGGAGCGGGAGGGAGTGGGCGGGAGCGAGCGAGAGCGGGCGGGAGCAGGAGCGAGCGGGAGCGGGTGGGAGTGGTTGGAAGCGGGAGGGAGTGGGCGGGAGTTGGAGGGAGCGGGCGGAAGCGGGAGAGAGTTGGAGGGAGCGGGCGGGAGGGAGCGGGCGGGAGGGAGCGGGAGCGGGATTGAGCAATAAGAACTTTGCCGCCGGCAGAAGCGGGAGGGAGCGGGTGGAAGCGAGCGGGAGCGGGTGGGAGTGAGCGATATGAACTTTTGCCGCGGGCAGAAGTGGGAGGGAGCAGGCGGGGAGCGAGCGGGAGCGGGAGGGAGCGGGCGGGAGCGAGCGGGAGCAGGTGGGAGTGAGCGAGAGCGGGCGGGAGCGGGAGGGAGTGGGCGGGAGCGAGCGGGATTTGGAGGGAGCGGGCGGGAGCGGTAGGGAGCGGGCGGGAGCGGGAGGGAGTGGGCGGGAGCGAGCGGGAGCGGGAGGGAGCGGGCGGGATTGAGCAATATGACCTTTGCCGTGGGCAGAAGCGGGAGGGAGCGGGCGGGAGTGAGCGTGAGTGGGAGGGAGCGGGCAATATGAACTTTGCCGCGGGATGAAGTGGGAGGGAGCGGGCGGGAGCGGGAACGGGAGGGAGCGAGCAGTATGAACTTTGCCGCGGGCGGAAGCGGGAGGGAGCGGGCGGGAGCGGGAGCGAGCGGGAGCAGGAGGGATTGGGCGGGAGCGAGCAATATGAACTTTGCCGCGGGCAGAAGCGGGAGGGAGCGGGCGGGATTGAGCAATATGAACTTTGCCGTGGGCAGAAGCGGGAGGGAGCGGGCCGGAGTGAGCGTGAGTGGGAGGGAGCGGGCGGAAGCGAGCGGGAGTGGGAGGGAGCGGGCGGGAGCGGGAAGGAGTGGGAGGGAGCGAGCGGGAGCGGGCGGGAGCGGGTGGGAGCGAGCAATATGAACTTTGCCGTGGGCAGAAGCGGGAGGGAGCGGGCGGGAGTGAGCGGGAGTGGGAGGGAGCGGGCGGAAGCGAGCGGGAGCAGGAGGGAGTGGGCGGGAGCGGGAAGGAGAGGGCGGGAACGGGAGGGAGCGGGCGGAATCGGGTGGGAGCGAGCAATAAGAACTTTGCCGTGGGCAGAAGCGGGAGGGAGCGGGCCGGAGTGAGCGTGAGTGGGAGGGAGCGGGCGGAAGCGAGCGGGAGTGGGAGGGAGCGGGCGGGAGCGGGAAGGAGTGGGAGGGAGCGAGCGGGAGCGGGCGGGAGCGGGTGGGAGCGAGCAATATGAACTTTGCCGTGGGCAGAAGCGGGAGGGAGCGGGCGGGAGTGAGCGGGAGTGGGAGGGAGCGGGCGGAAGCGAGCGGGAGCAGGAGGGAGTGGGCGGGAGCGGGAAGGAGAGGGCGGGAACGGGAGGGAGTGGGCGGAATCGGGTGGGAGCGAGCAATAAGAACTTTGCCACGGGCAGAAGCGGGAGGGAGCGGGAGGGAGCGAGCGGGAGCAGGAGGGAGCGAGCGAGAGCGGGCGGGAGAGGGCGGGAGCGAGCAAAATAACCTTTGCCGCGGGCAGAAGCGGGAGGGAGCGGGCGGGAGTGGGCGGGAGCAGGAGGGAGCGGGCGGGAGCGGGTGGGAGCGAGTAATATGAACTTTGCCGCGGGCAGAAGCGGGAGGGAGCGAGCGGGAGCGTGCGGGAGCGAGCAGTATGAACTTTACCGCCGGCAGAAGTGGGCGGGAGCGGGCGGGAGCGAGCGGGAGTTAAACTGTCAACAAATGTAGACATTTTAAATCCAGGTTAAAAACATTTCTTTTCTCATGTGTTTGTGCATGAAATCTGCACGATATCTTTAACTTATCCAGACTCTTGCTTGTTTTAATAATTTTAATTTAATTTTTATTATTTAATTTCTTTCTTTTACAGTTTTAAATAAATAAAAGGCGTAAATTTAATAAAATAAATGAATAACCCTGATGGTTGTCTTCTAAATTGCATAAGACGGGTTAGGGGTTAGGGTTAGGACGTAGGACATGTTTTGTAATTATACCACAACCAGCAATTGTACATGAAATGTGCTACACAAATACATTTGACTTTAAGTTTAGCTCATGGAAAATGGGAGCAAAAAGAAAACTTATTATATTTTTGTTCATTGTATGTAAATGTGGTTCTGAGAATTGTTAAAGTTGTAAATTTGCATCCGTGGGTCTAATAGGGTTAGGTCAGAGAATAGAGGTGTGAATGTGAGACAATGTGGCTCAACAAGTGTTAGGTTGGTGAAACCAACATTAACAGAGAGCAGAAGATGTTCAGGCAGGTAAACCATTCACAGCGGGAGCGGGCGGGACCGGGCAGGAGCGGGAGGGAACGGGAGGGAGCGGGTGGGAGCGAGCGGGAGCGGGATGGAGCGGGCGGGATTGAGCAATATGAACTTTGCCGCCGGCAGAAGCGGGAGGGAGCGGGCGGGAGTGAGCAATATGAACTTTGCCGCTGGCCGAAGTGGGAGGGAGCGGGAGCGGGTGGGAGTGAGCGGGAGCGGGTGGGAGTGAGCGATATGAACTTTGCCGCGGGCAGAAGTGGGAGGGAGCAGGCGGGAGCGAGCGGGAGCGGGAGGGAGTGGGCGGGAGCGAGCGAGAGCGGGCGGGAGCAGGAGCGAGCGGGAGCGGGTGGGAGTGGTTGGAAGCGGGAGGGAGTGGGCGGGAGTTGGAGGGAGCGGGCGGAAGCGGGAGAGAGTTGGAGGGAGCGGGCGGGAGGGAGCGGGCGGGAGGGAGCGGGAGCGGGATTGAGCAATAAGAACTTTGCCGCCGGCAGAAGCGGGAGGGAGCGGGTGGAAGCGAGCGGGAGCGGGTGGGAGTGAGCGATATGAACTTTTGCCGCGGGCAGAAGTGGGAGGGAGCAGGCGGGAGCGAGCGGGAGCGGGAGGGAGCGGGCGGGAGCGAGCGGGAGCAGGTGGGAGTGAGCGAGAGCGGGCGGGAGCGGGAGGGAGTGGGCGGGAGCGAGCGGGATTTGGAGGGAGCGGGCGGGAGTGGTAGGGAGCGGGCGGGAGCGGGAGGGAGTGGGCGGGAGCGAGCGGGAGCGGGAGGGAGCGGGCGGGATTGAGCAATATGACCTTTGCCGTGGGCAGAAGCGGGAGGGAGCGGGCGGGAGTGAGCGTGAGTGGGAGGGAGCGGGCAATATGAACTTTGCCGCGGGATGAAGTGGGAGGGAGCGGGCGGGAGCGGGAACGGGAGGGAGCGAGCAGTATGAACTTTGCCGCGGGCGGAAGCGGGAGGGAGCGGGCGGGAGCGGGAGCGAGCGGGAGCAGGAGGGATTGGGCGGGAGCGAGCAATATGAACTTTGCCGCGGGCAGAAGCGGGAGGGAGCGGGCGGGATTGAGCAATATGAACTTTGCCGTGGGCAGAAGCGGGAGGGAGCGGGCCGGAGTGAGCGTGAGTGGGAGGGAGCGGGCGGAAGCGAGCGGGAGTGGGAGGGAGCGGGCGGGAGCGGGAAGGAGTGGGAGGGAGCGAGCGGGAGCGGGCGGGAGCGGGTGGGAGCGAGCAATATGAACTTTGCCGTGGGCAGAAGCGGGAGGGAGCGGGCGGGAGTGAGCGGGAGTGGGAGGGAGCGGGCGGAAGCGAGCGGGAGCAGGAGGGAGTGGGCGGGAGCGGGAAGGAGAGGGCGGGAACGGGAGGGAGCGGGCGGAATCGGGTGGGAGCGAGCAATAAGAACTTTGCCGTGGGCAGAAGCGGGAGGGAGCGGGCCGGAGTGAGCGTGAGTGGGAGGGAGCGGGCGGAAGCGAGCGGGAGTGGGAGGGAGCGGGCGGGAGCGGGAAGGAGTGGGAGGGAGCGAGCGGGAGCGGGCGGGAGCGGGTGGGAGCGAGCAATATGAACTTTGCCGTGGGCAGAAGCGGGAGGGAGCGGGCGGGAGTGAGCGGGAGTGGGAGGGAGCGGGCGGAAGCGAGCGGGAGCAGGAGGGAGTGGGCGGGAGCGGGAAGGAGAGGGCGGGAACGGGAGGGAGCGGGCGGAATCGGGTGGGAGCGAGCAATAAGAACTTTGCCACGGGCAGAAGCGGGAGGGAGCGGGAGGGAGCGAGCGGGAGCAGGAGGGAGCGAGCGAGAGCGGGCGGGAGAGGGCGGGAGCGAGCAAAATAACCTTTGCCGCGGGCAGAAGCGGGAGGGAGCGGGCGGGAGTGGGCGGGAGCAGGAGGGAGCGGGCGGGAGCGGGTGGGAGCGAGTAATATGAACTTTGCCGCGGGCAGAAGCGGGAGGGAGCGAGCGGGAGCGTGCGGGAGCGAGCAGTATGAACTTTACCGCCGGCAGAAGTGGGCAGGAGCGGGCGGGAGCGAGCGGGAGTTAAACTGTAAACAAATGTAGACATTTTAAATCCAGGTTAAAAACATTTCTTTTCTCATGTGTTTGTGCATGAAATCTGCACGATATCTTTAACTTATCCAGACTCTTGCTTGTTTTAATAATTTTAATTTAATTTTTATTATTTAATTTCTTTCTTTTACAGTTTTAAATAAATAAAAGGCGTAAATTTAATAAAATAAATGAATAACCCTGATGGTTGTCTTCTAAATTGCATAAGACGGGTTAGGGGTTAGGGTTAGGACGTAGGACATGTTTTGTAATTATACCACAACCAGCAATTGTACATGAAATGTGCTACACAAATACATTTGACTTTAAGTTTAGCTCATGGAAAATGGGAGCAAAAAGAAAACTTATTATATTTTTGTTCATTGTATGTAAATGTGGTCCTGAGAATTGTTAAAGTTGTAAATTTGCATCCGTGGGTCTAATAGGGTTAGGTCAGAGAATAGAGGTGTGAATGTGAGACAATGTGGCTCAACAAGTGTTAGGTTGGTGAAACCAACATTAACAGAGAGCAGAAGATGTTCAGGCAGGTAAACCATTCACAGCGGGAGCGGGCGGGACCGGGCAGGAGCGGGAGGGAACGGGAGGGAGCGGGTGGGAGCGAGCGGGAGCGGGATGGAGCGGGCGGGATTGAGCAATATGAACTTTGCCGCTGGCCGAAGCGGGAGGGAGCGGGCGGGAGTGAGCGGGAGCGGGTGGGAGTGAGCGATATGAACTTTGCCGCGGGCAGAAGTGGGAGGGAGCAGGCGGGAGCGAGCGGGAGCGGGAGGGAGTGGGCGGGAGCGAGCGAGAGCGGGCGGGAGCAGGAGCGAGCGGGCGGGAGCGGGTGGGAGCGAGCGGGAGCGGGAGGGAGCGGGAGGGAGCGGGCGGATACGAGCGGGAGCGGGTGGGAGTGGGCGGAAGCGGGAGGGAGTGGGCGGGAGTTGGAGGGAGCGGGCGGAAGCGGGAGGGAGTTGGAGGGAGCGGGCGGGAGGGAGCGGGCGGGAGGGAGCGGGAGCGGGAGGGAGCGGGCGGGATTGAGCAATATGAACTTTGCCGCCAGCAGAAGAGGGAGGGAGCGGGCGGGAGTGAGCGGGAGGGAGCGGGCGGGATTGAGCAATATCAACTTTGCCGCCGGCAGAAGCGGGAGGGAGCGGGTGGAAGCGAGCGGGAGCGGGAGGGAGTGGGCGGGAGCGAGCGGGAGCGGGAGGGAGCGGGCGGGATTGAGCAATATGACCTTTGCCGTGGGCAGAAGCGGGAGGGAGCGGGCGGGAGTGAGCGTGAGTGGGAGGGAGCGGGCAATATGAACTTTGCCGCGGGATGAAGTGGGAGGGAGCGGGCGGGAGCGGGAACGGGAGGGAGCGAGCAGTATGAACTTTGCCGCGGGCGGAAGCGGGAGGGAGCGGGCGGGAGCGGGAGCGAGCGGGAGCAGGAGGGATTGGGCGGGAGCGAGCAATATGAACTTTGCCGCGGGCAGAAGCGGGAGGGAGCGGGCGGGATTGAGCAATATGAACTTTGCCGTGGGCAGAAGCGGGAGGGAGCGGGCCGGAGTGAGCGTGAGTGGGAGGGAGCGGGCGGAAGCGAGCGGGAGTGGGAGGGAGCGGGCGGGAGCGGGAAGGAGTGGGAGGGAGCGAGCGGGAGCGGGCGGGAGCGGGTGGGAGCGAGCAATATGAACTTTGCCGTGGGCAGAAGCGGGAGGGAGCGGGCGGGAGTGAGCGGGAGTGGGAGGGAGCGGGCGGAAGCGAGCGGGAGCAGGAGGGAGTGGGCGGGAGCGGGAAGGAGAGGGCGGGAACGGGAGGGAGCGGGCGGGAGCGGGAGGGAGTGGGCGGGAGCGAGCGGGAGCGGGAGGGAGCGGGCGGGATTGAGCAATATGACCTTTGCCGTGGGCAGAAGCGGGAGGGAGCGGGCGGGAGTGAGCGTGAGTGGGAGGGAGCGGGCAATATGAACTTTGCCGCGGGATGAAGTGGGAGGGAGCGGGCGGGAGCGGGAACGGGAGGGAGCGAGCAGTATGAACTTTGCCGCGGGCGGAAGCGGGAGGGAGCGGGCGGGAGCGGGAGCGAGCGGGAGCAGGAGGGATTGGGCGGGAGCGAGCAATATGAACTTTGCCGCGGGCAGAAGCGGGAGGGAGCGGGCGGGATTGAGCAATATGAACTTTGCCGTGGGCAGAAGCGGGAGGGAGCGGGCCGGAGTGAGCGTGAGTGGGAGGGAGCGGGCGGAAGCGAGCGGGAGTGGGAGGGAGCGGGCGGGAGCGGGAAGGAGTGGGAGGGAGCGAGCGGGAGCGGGCGGGAGCGGGTGGGAGCGAGCAATATGAACTTTGCCGTGGGCAGAAGCGGGAGGGAGCGGGCGGGAGTGAGCGGGAGTGGGAGGGAGCGGGCGGAAGCGAGCGGGAGCAGGAGGGAGTGGGCGGGAGCGGGAAGGAGAGGGCGGGAACGGGAGGGAGCGGGCGGAATCGGGTGGGAGCGAGCAATAAGAACTTTGCCGTGGGCAGAAGCGGGAGGGAGCGGGCCGGAGTGAGCGTGAGTGGGAGGGAGCGGGCGGAAGCGAGCGGGAGTGGGAGGGAGCGGGCGGGAGCGGGAAGGAGTGGGAGGGAGCGAGCGGGAGCGGGCGGGAGCGGGTGGGAGCGAGCAATATGAACTTTGCCGTGGGCAGAAGCGGGAGGGAGCGGGCGGGAGTGAGCGGGAGTGGGAGGGAGCGGGCGGAAGCGAGCGGGAGCAGGAGGGAGTGGGCGGGAGCGGGAAGGAGAGGGCGGGAACGGGAGGGAGCGGGCGGAATCGGGTGGGAGCGAGCAATAAGAACTTTGCCACGGGCAGAAGCGGGAGGGAGCGGGAGGGAGCGAGCGGGAGCAGGAGGGAGCGAGCGAGAGCGGGCGGGAGAGGGCGGGAGCGAGCAAAATAACCTTTGCCGCGGGCAGAAGCGGGAGGGAGCGGGCGGGAGTGGGCGGGAGCAGGAGGGAGCGGGCGGGAGCGGGTGGGAGCGAGTAATATGAACTTTGCCGCGGGCAGAAGCGGGAGGGAGCGAGCGGGAGCGTGCGGGAGCGAGCAGTATGAACTTTACCGCCGGCAGAAGTGGGCGGGAGCGGGCGGGAGCGAGCGGGAGTTAAACTGTAAACAAATGTAGACATTTTAAATCCAGGTTAAAAACATTTCTTTTCTCATGTGTTTGTGCATGAAATCTGCACGATATCTTTAACTTATCCAGACTCTTGCTTGTTTTAATAATTTTAATTTAATTTTTATTATTTAATTTCTTTCTTTTACAGTTTTAAATAAATAAAAGGCGTAAATTTAATAAAATAAATGAATAACCCTGATGGTTGTCTTCTAAATTGCATAAGACGGGTTAGGGGTTAGGGTTAGGACGTAGGACATGTTTTGTAATTATACCACAACCAGCAATTGTACATGAAATGTGCTACACAAATACATTTGACTTTAAGTTTAGCTCATGGAAAATGGGAGCAAAAAGAAAACTTATTATATTTTTGTTCATTGTATGTAAATGTGGTCCTGAGAATTGTTAAAGTTGTAAATTTGCAACCGTGGGTCTAATAGGGTTAGGTCAGAGAATAGAGGTGTGAATGTGAGACAATGTGGCTCAACAAGTGTTAGGTTGGTGAAACCAACATTAACAGAGAGCAGAAGATGTTCAGGCAGGTAAACCATTCACAGCGGGAGCGGGCGGGACCGGGCAGGAGCGGGAGGGAACGGGAGGGAGCGGGTTGGAGCGAGCGGGAGCGGGATGGAGCGGGCGGGATTGAGCAATATGAACTTTGCCGCTGACCGAAGCGGGAGGGAGCGGGCGGGAGTGAGCGGGAGCGGGTGGGAGTGAGCGATATGAACTTTGCCGCGGGCAGAAGTGGGAGGGAGCAGGCGGGAGCGAGCGGGAGCGGGAGGGAGTGGGCGGGAGCGAGCGAGAGCGGGCGGGAGCAGGAGCGAGCGGGCGGGAGCGGGTGGGAGCGAGCGGGAGCGGGAGGGAGCGGGAGGGAGCGGGCGGATACGAGCGGGAGCGGGTGGGAGTGGGCGGAAGCGGGAGGGAGTGGGCGGGAGTTGGAGGGAGCGGGCGGAAGCGGGAGGGAGTTGGAGGGAGCGGGCGGGAGGGAGCGGGAGCGGGAGGGAGCGGGCGGGATTGAGCAATATGAACTTTGCCGCCAGCAGAAGAGGGAGGGAGCGGGCGGGAGTGAGCGGGAGGGAGCGGGCGGGATTGAGCAATATCAACTTTGCCGCCGGCAGAAGCGGGAGGGAGCGGGTGGAAGCGAGCGGGAGCGGGTGGGAGTGAGCGATATGAACTTTTGCCGCGGGCAGAAGTGGGAGGGAGCAGGCGGGAGCGAGCGGGAGCGGGAGGGAGCGGGCGGGAGCGAGCGGGAGCAGGTGGGAGTGAGCGAGAGTGGGCGGGAGCGGGAGGGAGTGGGCGGGAGCGAGCGGGATCGGGAGGGAGCGGGCGGAAGCGGGAGGGAGTTGGAGGGAGCGGGCGGGAGGGAGCGGGCGGGAGGGAGCGGGAGCGGGAGGGAGCGGGCGGGATTGAGCAATATGAACTTTGCCGCCGGCAGAAGAGGGAGGGAGCGGGCGGGAGTGAGCGGGAGGGAGCGGGCGGGATTGAGCAATATGAACTTTGCCGCCGGCAGAAGCGGGAGGGAGCGGGTGGAAGCGAGCGGGAGCGGGTGGGAGTGAGCGATATGAACTTTTGCCGCGGGCAGAAGTGGGAGGGAGCAGCCGGGAGCGAGCGGGAGCGGGAGGGAGCGGGCGGGAGCGAGCGGGAGCAGGTGGGAGTGAGCGAGAGCGGGCGGGAGCGGGAGGGAGTGGGCGGGAGCGAGCGGGATCGGGAGGGAGCGGGCGGGAGCGGTAGGGAGCGGGCGGGAGCGGGAGGGAGTGGGCGGGAGCGAGCGGGAGCGGGAGGGAGCGGGCGGGATTGAGCAATATGACCTTTGCCGTGGGCAGAAGCGGGAGGGAGCGGGCGGGAGTGAGCGTGAGTGGGAGGGAGCGGGCAATATGAACTTTGCCGCGGGATGAAGTGGGAGGGAGCGGGCGGGAGCAAGCGGGAGCGGGAGCAGGAGGGATTGGGCGGGGAGCGAGCAATATGAACTTTGCCGCGGGCAGAAGCGGGAGGGAGCGGGCGGGAGTGAGCGGGAGCGGGAGGGAGCGATCAATATGAACTTTGCCGCGGGCAGAAGTGGGAGGGAGCGGGAGTGGGAGGGAGCGGGCGGGATTGAGCAATATGAACTTTGCCGTGGGCAGAAGCGGGAGGGAGCGGGCGGGAGTGAGCGTGAGTGGGAGGGAGCGGGCGGAAGCGAGCGGGAGTGGGAGGGAGCGGGCGGGAGCGGGAAGGAGAGGGCGGGAGTGAGCAATATGACCTTTGCCACGGGCAGAAGCGGGAGGGAGCGGGCGGGAGTGAGCGTGAGTGGGAGGGAGCGGGCGGAAGCGAGCGGGAGTGGGAGGGAGCGGGCAGGAGCGGGCGGGAGCGGGAAGGAGAGGGCGGGAGCGAGCAGTATGAACTTTGCCGCGGGCAGAAGTGGTCGGGAGCGAGCAGGAGTTAAACTGTCAACAAATGTAGACATTTTAAATCCAGGTTAAAAACATTTCTTTTCTCATGTGTTTGTGCATGAAATCTGCACGATATCTTTAACTTATCCAGACTGTTGCTTGTTTTAATAATCTTAATTCAATTTTTATTATTTAATTTCTTTCTTTTACAGTTTTAAATAAATAAAAGGCGTAAATTTCATAAAATAAAGAATAACCCCTGATGGTTGTCTTCTAAATTGCATAAGACGGGTTAGGGGTTAGGGTTAGGACGTAGGACATGTTTTGTAATTATACCACAACCAGCAATTGTACATGAAATGTGCTACACAAATACATTTGACTTTAAGTTTAGCTCATGGAAAATGGGAGCAAAAAGAAAACTTATTATATTTTTGTTCATTGTATGTAAATGTGGTCCTGAGAATTGTTAAAAGTTGTAAATTTGCATCCGTGGGTCTAATAGGGTTAGGTCAGAGAATAGAGGTGTGAATATGAGACAATGTGGCTCAACAAGTGTTAGGTTGGTGAAACCAACATTAACAGAGAGCAGAAGATGTTCAGGCAGGTAAACCATTTACAGCGGGAGCGGGCGGGACAAGGCAGGAGCGGGAGGGAACGGGAGGGAGCGGGATGGAGCGGGCGGGAGCGAGCGGGAGCGGGTGGGAGCGGGATGGAGCGGGCGGGAGCGGGTTGGAGCGAGCGGGAGCGGGATGGAGCGGGCGGGATTGAGCAATATGAACTTTGCCGCTGGCCGAAGCGGGAGGGAGCGGGCGGGAGTGAGCGGGAGCGGGTGGGAGTGAGCGATATGAACTTTGCCGTGGGCAGAAGCGGGAGGGAGCGGGCGGGAGTGAGCGTGAGTGGGAGGGAGCGGGCGGAAGCGAGCGGGAGTGGGAGGGAGCGGGCGGGAGCGGGAAGGAGAGGGCGTGAGCGAGCAATATGACCTTTGCCACGGGCAGAAGCGGGAGCGGGTGGGAGCGAGCAATATGAACTTTGCCGCGGGCAGAAGCGGGAGGGAGCGAGCGGGAGCGGGAGGGAGCGAGCAGTATGAACTTTACCGCGGGCAGAAGTGGGCGGGAGCGGGCGGGAGCGAGCGGGAGTTAAACTGTCAACAAATGTAGACATTTTAAATCCAGGTTAAAAACATTTCTTTTCTCATGTGTTTGTGCATGAAATCTGCACGATATCTTTAACTTATCCAGACTGTTGCTTGTTTTAATCATTTTAATTTAATTTTTATTATTTAATTTCTTTCTTTTACAGTTTTAAATAAATAAAAGGCGTAAATTTCATAAAATAAAGAATAACCCCTGATGGTTGTCGTCTAAATTGCATAAGACGGGTTAGGGGTTAGGGTTAGGACGTAGGACATGTTTTGTAATTATACCACAACCAGCAATTGTACATGAAATGTGCTACACAAATACATTTGACTTTAAGTTTAGCTCATGGAAAATGGGAGCAAAAAGAAAACTTATTATATTTTTGTTCATTGTCTGTAAATGTGGTACTGAGAATTGTTAAAGTTGTAAATTTGCATCCGTGTGTCTAATAGGGTTAGGTCAGAGAATAGAGGTGTGAATGTGAGACAATGTGGCTCGACAAGTGTTAGGTTGGTGAAACCAACATTAACAGAGAGCAGAAGATGTTCAGGCAGGTAAACCATTCACAGCGGGAGCGGGCGGGACCGGGCAGGAGCGGGAGGGAACGGGAGGGAGCGGGTGGGAGCGAGCGGGAGCGGGATGGAGCGGGCGGGATTGAGCAATATGAACTTTGCCGCTGGCCGAAGCGGGAGGGAGCGGGCGGGAGTGAGCGGGAGCGGGTGGGAGTGAGCGATATGAACTTTGCCGCGGGCAGAAGTGGGAGGGAGCAGGCGGGAGCGAGCGGGAGCGGGAGGGAGTGGGCGGGAGCGAGCGAGAGCGGGCGGGAGCAGGAGCGAGCGGGCGGGAGCAGGTGGGAGCGAGCGGGAGCGGGAGGGAGCGGGCGGAAGCGAGCGGGAGCGGGTGGGAGTGGGCGGAAGCGGGAGGGAGTGGGCGGGAGTTGGAGGGAGCGGGCGGAAGCGGGAGGGAGTTGGAGGGAGCGGGCGGGAGGGAGCGGGCGGGAGGGAGCGGGAGCGGGAGGGAGCGGGCGGGATTGAGCAATATGAACTTTGCCGCAGGCAGAAGAGGGAGGGAGCGGGCGGGAGTGAGCGGGAGGGAGCGGGCGGGATTGAGCAATATGAACTTTGCCGCCGGCAGAAGCGGGAGGGAGCGGGTGGAAGCGAGCGGGAGCGGGTGGGAGTGAGCGATATGAACTTTTGCCGCGGGCAGAAGTGGGAGGGAGCAGGCGGGAGCGAGCGGGAGCGGGAGGGAGTGGGCGGGAGCGAGCGGGAGCAGGTGGGAGTGAGCGAGAGCGGGCGGGAGCGGGAGGGAGTGGGCGGGAGCGAGCGGGATCGGGAGGGAGCGGGCGGAAGCGGGAGGGAGTTGGAGGGAGCGGGCGGGAGGGAGCGGGAGCGGGCGGGATTGAGCAATATGAACTTTGCCGCCGGCAGAAGAGGGAGGGAGCGGGCGGGAGTGAGCGGGAGGGAGCGGGCGGGATTGAGCAATATGAACTTTGCCGCCGGCAGAAACGGGAGGGAGCGGGTGGAAGCGAGCGGGAGCGGGTGGGAGTGAGCGATATGAACTTTTGCCGCGGGCAGAAGTGGGAGGGAGCAGCCGGGAGCGAGCGGGAGCGGGAGGGAGCGGGCGGGAGCGAGCGGGAGCAGGTGGGAGTGAGCGAGAGCGGGCGGGAGCGGGAGCGGGAGGGAGTGGGCGGGAGCGAGCGGGATCGGGAGGGAGCGGGCGGGAGCGGTAGGGAGCGGGCGGGAGCGGGAGGGAGTGGGCGGGAGCGAGCGGGAGCGGGAGGGAGCGGGCGGGATTGAGCAATATGACCTTTGCCGTGGGCAGAAGCGGGAGGGAGCGGGCGGGAGTGAGCGTGAGTGGGAGGGAGCGGGCAATATGAACTTTGCCGCGGGATGAAGTGGGAGGGAGCGGGCGGGAGCGAGCGGGAGCGGGAGCAGGAGGGATTGGGCGGGAGCGAGCAATATGAACTTTGCCGCGGGCAGAAGCGGGAGGGAGCGGGCGGGAGTGAGCGGGAGCGGGAGGGAGCGATCAATATGAACTTTGCCGCGGGCAGAAGTGGGAGGGAGCGGGCGGGAGTGAGCGGGAGCGGGAGGGAGCGGGCGGGATTGAGCAATATGAACTTTGCCGTGTGCAGAAGCGGGAGGGAGCGGGCGGGAGTGAGCGTGAGTGGGAGGGAGCGGGCGGAAGCGAGCGGGAGTGGGAGGGAGCGGGCGGGAGCGGGAAGGAGAGGGCGGGAGTGAGCAATATGACCTTTGCCACGGGCAGAAGCGGTAGCGGGTGGGAGCGAGCAATATGAACTTTGCCGTGGGCAGAAGCGGGAGGGAGCGGGCGGGAGTGAGCGTGAGTGGGAGGGAGCGGGCGGAAGCGAGCGGGAGTGGGAGGAAGAGGGCGGGAGCGAGCAATATGAACTTTGCCGCGGGCAGAAGTGGTCGGGAGCGAGCAGGAGTTAAACTGTCAACAAATGTAGACATTTTAAATCCAGGTTAAAAACATTTCTTTTCTCATGTGTTTGTGCATGAAATCTGCACGATATCTTTAACTTATCCAGACTGTTGCTTGTTTTAATAATCTTAATTCAATTTTTATTATTTAATTTCTTTCTTTTACAGTTTTAAATAAATAAAAGGCGTAAATTTCATAAAATAAAGAATAACCCCTGATGGTTGTCTTCTAAATTGCATAAGACGGGTTAGGGGTTAGGGTTAGGACGTAGGACATGTTTTGTAATTATACCACAACCAGCAATTGTACATGAAATGTGCTACACAAATACATTTGACTTTAAGTTTAGCTCATGGAAAATGGGAGCAAAAAGAAAACTTATTATATTTTTGTTCATTGTATGTAAATGTGGTCCTGAGAATTGTTAAAAGTTGTAAATTTGCATCCGTGGGTCTAATAGGGTTAGGTCAGAGAATAGAGGTGTGAATATGAGACAATGTTGCTCAACAAGTGTTAGGTTGGTGAAACCAACATTAACAGAGAGCAGAAGATGTTCAAGCAGGTAAACCATTTACAGCGGGAGCGGGCGGGAACGGGAGGGAGCGGGATGGAGCGGGCGGGAGCGGGTGGGAGCGGGATGGAGCGGGCGGGAGCGGGAGGGAGTGAGCGGGACCGGGCAGGAGAGGGCGGGGATGGCATGGAGCGGGAGGGAGCTGGTGGTGTGAACTTTGCCGCGGGCAGAAGTGGGAGGGAGCGGGCAGAAGCGGGAGGGAGCGGGCGGGAGCGGGTGGGAGCGGGCGGGAGCGGGAGGGAGTGAGCGAGACCGGGCAGGAGCGGGATGGAGCGGGCGGGAGCGGGCGGGAGCGGGAGGGAGCGGGATCGAGCAGGCGGGAGCGAGTGGGAGCGGGTGGGAGCGGGATGGAGCGGGCGGGAGCGGGAGGGAGTGAGCGGGACCGGGCAGGAGCGGGCGGGGATGGCATGGAGCGGAAGGGAGCGGGCGGGAGCGGACGGGAGCGAGCGGGAGCGGGTGGGAGCGGGCGGGAGCGGGAGGGAGCGGGATGGAGCGGGCGGGAGTGAGCGGGAGTGGGTGGGAGCGGGCGGGAGCGGGAGGGAGTGAGCGAGACCGGGCAGGAGCGGGCAGTATGAACTTTGCCGCTGGCAGGAGCGGGAGGGAGCGGGCCGGAGCGGGAGGGATTGGGCAGAAGCGGGAGGGAGTGGGCGGGAGCGGGAGGGAGCGAGCGGGAGGGAGCGAGCGGGAGCGAGCGGGACTGGGAAGGAGCGAGCAGTATGAACAATGCCACGGGCAGAAGTGGGAGGGAGCGGGCGGGAGCGGGAGGAAGTGAACGGGACCGGGCAGGAGCGGGAGGGAGCGGGCGGGAGCGAGCGGGAGCGGGAGGGAGCGAGCGGGAGCGAGCGGGACTGGGAAGGAGCGAGCAGTATGAACAATGCCACGGGCAGAAGTGGGAGGGAGCGGGCGGGAGCGGGAGGGATTGAACGGGACCGGGCAGAAGCGGGAGGGAGCGGGAGCGGGGTGGAGCGGGCGGAAGTGAGCGGGAGCGGGAGGGAGCGGGCGGGATTGAGCAATATGACCTTTGCCGTGGGCAGAAGCGGGAGGGAGCGGGCGGGAGTGAGCGTGAGTGGGAGGGAGCGGGCGGGAGCGGGAGGGAGCGGGCGGGAGCGGGAGGGAGCGGGATGGAGCTGGCGGGAGCGAGCTGGAGTGGGTGGGAGCGGGCGGGAGCGGGAGGGAGTGAGCGAGACCGGGCAGGAGCGGGCAGTATGAACTTTGCCGCTGGCAGGAGCGGGAGGGAGCGGGCCGGAGCGGGAGGGAGCGGGCAGAAGCGGGAGGGAGCGGAAGGGAGCAGGAGGGAGCGAGTGGGAGCGAGCGGGAGCGAGCGGGAGCGGGTGGGAGCGAGCAGTATGAACAATGCCACGGGCAGAAGTGGGAGGGAGCAGGCGGGAGCGGGAGGGATTGAACGGGACCGGGCAGAAGCGGGAGGGAGCGGGAGCGGGGTGGAGCGGGCGGAAGCGAGCGGGAGCGGGCGGGAGCGGGAGGGAGCGAGCGGGAGCGGGCGGGAGCGGGAGGGAGCGGGCGGGAGCAGGAGGGAGCGAGTGGGAGCGAGCGGGAGCGAGCGGGACTGGGAGGGAGCGAGCAGTATGAACAATGCCACGGGCAGAAGTGGGAGGGAGCAGGCGGGAGCGGGAGGGAAAGGGCGGGAGCGGGAAGGAGTAGGCGGGAGCGAGCGGGAGCGAGCGGGAGCGGGCGGGAGCGGGTGGGAGCGAGCAATATGAACTTTGCCGTGGGCAGAAGCGGGAGGGAACGGGCGGGAGTGAGTGGGAGTGGGAGGGAGCGGGCGGAAGCGAGCGGGAGCGGGTGGGAGTGAGCGACAGCGGGCGGGAGCGGGAGGGAGCGGGTGGGAGCGAGCGGGAGTGGGCGGGAGCGAGCGGGATCGGGAGGGAGTGGGTGGGAGTGGGAGGGAGTGGGCGGGAGCGAGCGGGAGCTGGCGGCAGCGAGCGGGAGCGGGAGGGAGCGAGCGGGAGCGAGCGGGACTGGGAAGGAGCGAGCAGTATGAACAATGCCACGGGCAGAAGTGGGAGGGAGCGGGAGCGGGGTGGAGCGGGCGGAAGCGAGCGGGAGCGGGCGGGAGCGGGAGGGAGCAAGCGGGAGCGGGAGGGAGCGGGCGGGATTGAGCAATATGACCTTTGCCGTGGGCAGAAGCGGGAGGGAGCGGGCGGGAGTGAGCGTGAGTGGGAGGGAGCGGGCGGGAGCGGGAGGGAGCGGGATGGAGCTGGCGGGAGCGAGCGGGAGTGGGTGGGAGCGGGCGGGAGCGGGAGGGAGTGAGCGAGACCGGGCAGGAGCGGGCAGTATGAACTTTGCCGCTGGCAGGAGCGGGAGGGAGCGGGACGGAGCGGGAGGGAGCGGGCAGAAGCGGGAGGGAGCGGGCGGGAGCAGGAGGGAGCGAGTGGGAGCGAGCGGGTGGGAGCGGGATGGAGCGGGAGGGAGCGGGATGGAGCGGGCGGGAGCGAGCGGGAACGGGTGGGAGCGGGATGGAGCGGGCGGGAGCGGGAGGGAGTGAGCGGGACCGGGCAGGAGCGGGCGGGGATGGCATGGAGCGGGAGGGAGCTGGTGGTGTGAACTTTGCCGCGGGCAGAAGTGGGAGGGAGCGGGCAGAAGCGGGAGGGAGCGGGCGGGAGCGGGTGGGAGCGGGCGGGAGCGGGAGGGAGTGAGCGAGACCGGGCAGGAGCGGGATGGAGCGGGCGGGAGCGGGCGGGGAGCGGGAGGGAGCGGGATCGAGCGGGCGGGAGCGAGCGGGAGCGGGTGGGAGCGGGATGGAGTGGGCGGGAGCGGGAGGGAGTGAGCGGGACCGGGCAGGAGCGGGCGGGGATGGCATGGAGCGGAAGGGAGCGGGCGGGAGCGGACGGGAGCGAGCGGGAGCGGGTGGGAGCGGGCGGGAGCGGGAGGGAGCGGGATGGAGCGGGCGGGAGTGAGCGGGAGTGGGTGGGAGCGGGCGGGAGCGGGAGGGAGTGAGCGAGACCGGGCAGGAGCGGGCAGTATGAACTTTGCCGCTGGCAGGAGCGGGAGGGAGCGGGCCGGAGCGGGAGGGATTGGGCAGAAGCGGGAGGGAGTGGGCGGGAGCGGCAGGGAGCGAGCGGGAGCGAGCGGGACTGGGAAGGAGCGAGCAGTATGAACAATGCCACGGGCAGAAGTGGGAGGGAGCGGGCGGGAGCGGGAGGAAGTGAACGGGACCGGGCAGGAGCGGGAGGGAGCGGGCGGGAGCGAGCGGGAGCGGGAGGGAGCGAGCGGGAGCGAGCGGGACTGGGAAGGAGCGAGCAGTATGAACAATGCCACGGGCAGAAGTGGGAGGGAGCGGGCGGGAGCGGGAGGGATTGAACGGGACCGGGCAGAAGCGGGAGGGAGCGGGAGCGGGGTGGAGCGGGCGGAAGCGAGCGGGAGCGGGTGGGAGCGGGAGGGAGCGAGCGCGAGCGGGAGGGAGCGGGCGGGATTGAGCAATATGACCTTTGCCGTGGGCAGAAGCGTGAGGGAGCGGGCGGGAGTGAGCGTGAGTGGGAGGGAGCGGGCGGGAGCGGGAGGGAGCGGGATGGAGCTGGCGGGAGCGAGCTGGAGTGGGTGGGAGCGGGCGGGAGCGGGAGGGAGTGAGCGAGACCGGGCAGGAGCGGGCAGTATGAACTTTGCCGCTGGCAGGAGCGGGAGGGAGCGGGAGGGAGCGGGCAGAAGCGGGAGGGAGCGGGCGGGAGCAGGAGGGAGCGAGTGGGAGCGAGCGGGAGCGAGCGGGAGCGGGTGGGAGCGGGATGGAGCGGGAGGGAGCGGGATGGAGCGGGCGGGAGCGAGCGGGAGCAGGTGGGGATGGCATGGAGCGGGAGGGAGCTGGTGGTGTGAACTTTGCCGCGGGCAGAAGTGGGAGGGAGCGGGCAGAAGCGGGAGGGAGCGGGCAGAAGCGGGAGGGAGCGGGCGGGAGCGGGAGGGAGCGGACGGGAGCGAGCGGGAGCGGGCGGGAGCGGGTAAGGATGGCATGGAGCGGGAGGGAGCTGGTGGTGTGAACTTTGCCGCGGGCAGAAGTGGGAGGGAGCGGGCAGAAGCGGGAGGGAGCGGGCAGAAGCGGGAGGGAGCGGGCGGGAGCGGGAGGGAGCGGACGGGAGCGAGCGGGAGCGAGCGGGAGCAGGTGGGGATGGCATGGAGCGGGAGGGAGCTGGTGGTGTGAACTTTGCCGCGGGCAGAAGTGGGAGGGAGCGGGCAGAAGCGGGAGGGAGCGGGCGGGAGCGGGTGGGAGCGGGCGGGAGCGGGAGGGAGTGAGCGAGACCGGGCAGGAGCGGGATGGAGCGGGCGGGAGCGGGCGGGAGCGGGAGGGAGCGGGATCGAGCGGGCGGGAGCGAGCGGGAGCGGGTGGGAGCGGGATGGAGCGGGCGGGAGCGGGAGGGAGTGAGCGGGACCGGGCAGGAGCGGGCGGGGATGGCATGGAGCGGGAGGGAGCGGGCGGGAGTGAGCGTGAGTGGGAGGGAGCGGGCGGGAGCGGGAGGGAGCGGGATGGAGCTGGCGGGAGCGAGCGGGAGTGGGTGGGAGCGGGCGGGAGCGGGAGGGAGTGAGCGAGACCGGGCAGGAGCGGGCAGTATGAATTTTGCCGCTGGCAGGAGCGGGAGGGAGCGGGCCGGAGCGGGAGGGAGCGGGCAGAAGCGGGAGGGAGCGGGCGTGAGCGGGAGGGAGCGAGTGGGAGCGAGCGGGACTGGGAGGGAGCGAGCAGTATGAACAATGCCACGGGCAGAAGTGGGAGGGAGCGGGCGGGAGCGGGAGGAAGTGAACGGGACCGGGCAGGAGCGGGAGGGAGCGGGCGGGAGCGAGCGGGAGCGAGCGGGACTGGGAGGGAGCGAGCAGTATGAACAATGCCACGGGCAGAAGTGGGAGGGAGCGGGCGGGAGCGGGAGGGATTGAACGGGACCGGGCAGAAGCGGGAGGGAGCGGGAGCGGGGTGGAGCGGGCGGAAGCGAGCGGGAGCGGGAGGGAGCGAGCGGGAGCGGGAGGGAGCGGGTGGGATTGAGCAATATGACCTTTGCCGTGGGCAGAAGCGGGAGGGAGCGGGCGGGAGTGAGCGTGAGTGGGAGGGAGCGGGCGGAAGCGAGCGGGAGTGGGTGGGAGTGAGCGATATGAACTTTGCCGCGGGCAGAAGTGGGAGGGAACGGGCGGGAGTGAGGGGGAGTGGGAGGGAAAGGGCGGGAGCGGGAAGGAGTGGGCGGGAGCGAGCGGGAGCGGGCGGGATTGGGTGGGAGCGAGCAATATGAACTTTGCCGTGGGCAGAAGCGGGAGGGAGTGGGTGGGAGTGAGCGTGAGTGGGAGGGAGCGGGCGGAAAGCGAGCGGGAGCGGGTGGGAGTGAGCGATATGAACTTTGCCGCGGGCAGAAGTGGGAGGGAGCAGGCGGGAGCGGGAGGGAAAGGGCGGGAGCGGGAAGGAGTAGGCGGGAGCGAGCGGGAGCGGGCGGGAGCGGGTGGGAGTGAGCGATATGAACTTTGCCGCGGGCAGAAGTGGGAGGGAGCAGGCGGGAGCGGGAGGGAAAGGGCGGGAGCGGGAAGGAGTAGGCGGGAGCGAGCGGGGAGCGAGCGGGAGCGGGCGGGAGCGGGTGGGAGCGAGCAATATGAACTTTGCCGTGGGCAGAAGCGGGAGGGAACGGGCGGGAGTGAGTGGGAGTGGGAGGGAGCGGGCGGAAGCGAGCGGGAGCGGGTGGGAGTGAGCGACAGCGGGCGGGAGCGGGAGGGAGCGGGTGGGAGCGAGCGGGAGTGGGCGGGAGCGAGCGGGATCGGGAGGGAGTGGGTGGGAGTGGGAGGGAGTGGGCGGGAGCGAGCGGGAGCTGGCGGCAGCGAGCGGGAGCGGGAGGGAGCGAGCGGGAGCGAGCGGGACTGGGAAGGAGCGAGCAGTATGAACAATGCCACGGGCAGAAGTGGGAGGGAGCGGGCGGGAGCGGGAGGAAGTGAACGGGACCGGGCAGGAGCGGGAGGGAGCGGGCGGGAGCGAGCGGGAGCGGGAGGGAGTGGGCGGGAGCGAGCGGGACTGGGAGGGAGCGAGCAGTATGAACAATGCCACGGGCAGAAGTGGGAGGGAGCGGGCGGGAGCGGGAGGGATTGAACGGGACCGGGCAGAAGCGGGAGGGAGCGGGAGCGGGGTGGAGCGGGCGGAAGCGAGCGGGAGCGGGCGGGAGCGGGAGGGAGCAAGCGGGAGCGGGAGGGAGCGGGCGGGATTGAGCAATATGACCTTTGCCGTGGGCAGAAGCGGGAGGGAGCGGGCGGGAGTGAGCGTGAGTGGGAGGGAGCGGGCGGGAGCGGGAGGGAGCGGGATGGAGCTGGCGGGAGCGAGCGGGAGTGGGTGGGAGCGGGCGGGAGCGGGAGGGAGTGAGCGAGACCGGGCAGGAGCGGGCAGTATGAACTTTGCCGCTGGCAGGAGTGGGAGGGAGCGGGCCGGAGCGGGAGGGAGCGGGCAGAAGCGGGAGGGAGCGGGCGGGAGCAGGAGGGAGCGAGTGGGAGCGAGCGGGAGCGAGCGGGAGCGGGTGGGAGCGGGATGGAGCGGGAGGGAGCGGGATGGAGCGGGCGGGAGCGAGCGGGAACGGGTGGGAGCGGGATGGAGCGGGCGGGAGCGGGAGGGAGTGAGCGGGACCGGGCAGGAGCGGGCGGGGATGGCATGGAGCGGGAGGGAGCTGGTGGTGTGAACTTTGCCGCGGGCAGAAGTGGGAGGGAGCGGGCAGAAGCGGGAGGGAGCGGGCGGGAGCGGGTGGGAGCGGGCGGGAGCGGGAGGGAGTGAGCGAGACCGGGCAGGAGCGGGATGGAGCGGGCGGGAGCGGGCGGGAGCGGGGCGGGAGCGGGAGGGAGCGGGATCGAGCGGGCGGGAGCGAGCGGGAGCGGGAGGGAGCGGGATGGAGCGGGCGGGAGCGGGAGGGAGTGAGCGGGACCGGGCAGGAGCAGGCGGGGATGGCATGGAGCGGGAGGGAGCGGGCGGGAGTGAGCGTGAGTGGGAGGGAGCGGGCGGGAGCGGGAGGGAGCGGGATGGAGCTGGCGGGAGCGGGCCGGAGCGGGAGGGAGCGGGCAGAAGCGGGAGGGAGCGGGCGGGAGCGGGAGGGAGCGAGTGGGAGCGAGCGGGACTGGGAGGGAGCGAGCAGTATGAACAATGCCACGGGCAGAAGTGGGAGGGAGCGGGCGGGAGCGGGAGGAAGTGAACGGGACCGGGCAGGAGCGGGAGGGAGCGGGCGGGAGCGAGCGGGAGCGGGAGGGAGTGGGCGGGAGCGAGCGGGACTGGGAGGGAGCGAGCAGTATGAACAATGCCACGGGCAGAAGTGGGAGGGAGCGGGCGGGAGCGGGAGGGATTGAACGGGACCGGGCAGAAGCGGGCGGAAGCGAGCGGGAGCGGGCGGGAGCGGGAGGGAGCGGGCGGGATTGAGCAATATGACCTTTGCCGTGGGCAGAAGCGGGAGGGAGCGGGCGGGAGTGAGCGTGAGTGGGAGGGAGCGGGCGGAAGCGAGCGGGAGTGGGAGGGAGCGGGCGGGGAGCGGGAAGGAGACGGCGGGAGCGAGCAATATGAACTTTGCCGCGGGCAGAAGTGGTCGGGAGCGAGCAGGAGTTAAACTGTCAACAAATGTAGACATTTTAAATCCAGGTTAAAAACATTTCTTTTCTCATGTGTTTGTGCATGAAATCTGCACGATATCTTTAACTTATCCAGACTGTTGCTTGTTTTAATAATCTTAATTCAATTTTTATTATTTAATTTCTTTCTTTTACAGTTTTAAATAAATAAAAGGCGTAAATTTCATAAAATAAAGAATAACCCCTGATGGTTGTCTTCTAAATTGCATAAGACGGGTTAGGGGTTAGGGTTAGGACGTAGGACATGTTTTGTAATTATACCACAACCAGCAATTGTACATGAAATGTGCTACACAAATACATTTGACTTTAAGTTTAGCTCATGGAAAATGGGAGCAAAAAGAAAACTTATTATATTTTTGTTCATTGTATGTAAATGTGGTCCTGAGAATTGTTAAAAGTTGTAAATTTGCATCCGTGGGTCTAATAGGGTTAGGTCAGAGAATAGAGGTGTGAATATGAGACAATGTGGCTCAACAAGTGTTAGGTTGGTGAAACCAACATTAACAGAGAGCAGAAGATGTTCAGGCAGGTAAACCATTTACAGCGGGAGCGGGAGGGAACGGGAGGGAGCGGGATGGAGCGGGCGGGAGCGAGCGGGAGCGGGTGGGAGCGGGATGGAGCGGGCGGGAGCGGGAGGGAGTGAGCGGGACCGGGCAGGAGAGGGCGGGGATGGCATGGAGCGGGAGGGAGCTGGTGGTGTGAACTTTGCCGCGGGCAGAAGTGGGAGGGAGCGGGCAGAAGCGGGCAGAAGCGGGAGGGAGCGGGCGGGAGCGGGAGGGAGCGGACGGGAGCGAGCGGGAGCGGGCGGGGATGGCATGGAGCGGGAGGGAGCGGGCGGGAGCGGACGGGAGCGAGCGGGAGCGGGTGGGAGCGGGCGGGAGCGGGAGGGAGCGGGATGGAGCGGGCGGGAGTGAGCGGGAGTGGGTGGGAAAGGGCGGGAGCGGGAGGGAGTGAGCGAGACCGGGCAGGAGCGGGCAGTATGAACTTTGCCGCTGGCAGGAGCGGGAGGGAGCGGGCCGGAGCGGGAGGGAGCGGGCAGAAGCGGGAGGGAGTGGGCGGGAGCGGGAGGGAGCCAGCGGGAGCGAGCGGGACTGGGAAGGAGCGAGCAGTATGAACAATGCCACGGGCAGAAGTGGGAGGGAGCGGGCGGGAGCGGGAGGAAGTGAACGGGACCGGGCAGGAGCGGGAGGGAGCGGGCGGGAGCGAGCGGGAGCGGGAGGGAGTGGGCGGGAGCGAGCGGGACTGGGAGGGAGCGAGCAGTATGAACAATGCCACGGGCAGAAGTGGGAGGGAGCGGGCGGGAGCGGGAGGGATTG